>JBCNJP010009861.1:0-26126 GCA_039602395.1 Deinandra increscens subsp. villosa | reverse complement strand
TAAACACAACTTATTAGGCCATCATTGGTCCTAAGATACAAACTTATTGGTTACATACACACCTTATTAGGCCATTATTGGTCTTAAACATGACTTATTGGTTACATACACACCATATTGGGACTCTATTGGTCCCAACTGACCCTCGTTTCCCCTAAACACACCTTATTGGGACTCATTGGTCCTAAACACAACTTATTGGTTACATAAACACCTTATTGGGCCATCATTGGTTCTAAACACAACTAATTGGTTACATAGACACCTTATTGGGACTCATTGGTCCCAACTGACCCTCATTTCCCCTATACACACCTTATTGGGACTCATTGGTCCTAAACACAACTTATTGGGCCATCATTGGTCCTAAATACAATTATTGGTTACATACACACCTTACTAGGACCCAGTAGTCCCAACTGACCCTCGTTTCCCCTAAACACAACTTATTAGGACTCATTGGTCCTAAACACAACTTATTGGTTACATACAAACCTTATTGGGCCATCATTGGTCCTAAACACAACTTATTGGTTACATAGACACCTTATTGGGACTCATTGGTCCAAACTGACCCTCATTTCCCTAAACACACCTTATTGGGACTCATTGTTCCTAGACACAACTTATTGGTTACATACAAAAATTATTTGGCCATCATTGGTCCTAAACACAACTTATTGGTTACATACACACCTTATTAGGCCATCATTGGTCCTAAACACAACTTATTGGTTACATACAAACCTTATTGGGCCATCATTGGTCCCAACTGACCCTCGTGTCCCCTAAACACAACCTTATTGGGACTCATTGGTCCTAAACACAACTTATTAGTTACATACACACCTTATTGGGCTATCATTGGTCCTAAACATGCTTATTGGTTGCATACACACCTTTTAAGGACTCATTGGTCCCAACTGACCCTCGTTTCCCCTAAACACACCTTATTGGGACTCATTGTTCCTAGACACAACTTATTGGTTACATACTAACTTTATTGGGCCATCATTGGTCCTAAACACAACTTATTGGTTACATAAACACCTTATTAGGCCATCATTGGTCCTAAATACAAATTATTGGTTACATACACACCTTATTAGGCCATTATTGGTCTTAAACATGCTTATTGGTTACATACACACCATATTGGGACCTATTGGTCCCAACTGACCCTTGTTTCCCCTAAACACACCTTATTGGACTCATTGGTCCTAAACACAACTTATTGGTTACATAAATACCTTATTGGGCCATCATTGGTTCTAAACACAACTAATTGGTTACATAGACACCTTATTGGGACTCATTGGTCCCAACTGACCCTCATTTCCCCTATACACACCTTATTGGGACTCATTGGTCCTAAACACAACTTATTGGGCCATCATTGGTCCTAAATACAATTATTGGTTACATACACACCTTACTAGGACCCAGTGGTCCCAACTGACCCTCGTTTCCCCTAAACACAACTTATTAGGACTCATTGGTCCTAAACACAACTTATTGGTTACATACAAACCTTATTGGGCCATCATTGGTCCTAAACACAACTTATTGGTTACATACACAACTTATTGGGACTTATTGGTCCCAACTGACCCTCGTTTCCCCTAAACACACCTTATTGGGACTCAATGGTCCAAGAGCCAACTTATTGGTTACATACAAACCTTATTAGGCCATCATTGGTCCTAAACACAACTTATTGGTTACATAGACACCTTATTGGGACTCATTGGTCCCAACTGACCCTCGTTTCCCCTAAACACACCTTATTGGGACTCATTGGTCTTAAACACAACTTATTAGTTAAATACACACCTTATTGGGCCATCATTGGTCCTAAACATGCTTATTGGTTACATAGACACCTTATTGGGACTCATTGGTCCCAACTGACCCTCGTTTCCCCTAAACACACCTTATTAGGACTCATTGTTCCTAGACACAACTTACTGGTTACATACAAACTTTATTGGGCCATCATTGGTCCTAAACACAACTTAGTGGTTACCTACACACCTTATTGGGCCATCATTGGTCCTAAACAAAACTTATTGGTTACATACACACCTTATTGGGCCTTTATTGGTATTAAACATGCTTATTGGTTACATACACACCATATTGGGACCTATTGGTCCCAACTGACCCTCGTTTCCCCTAAACACACCTTATTGGGACTCATTGGTCCTAAACACAACTTATTGGTTACATAAACACCTTATTGGGCCATCATTGGTTCTAAACACAACTTATTAGTTACATAGACACCTTATTGGGACTCATTGGTCCAAACTGACCCTCATTTCCCCTATACACACCTTATTGGGACTCATTGGTCCTAAACACAACTTATTGGGACATCATTGGTCCTAAATACAATTATTGGTTACATACACTCCTTATTAGGACCTAGTGGTCCCAACTGACCCCGTTTCCCCTAAACACAACTTATTGGGACTCATTGGTCCTAAACACAACTTATTGGGTACATACACACCTTATTCGGCCATCATTGGTCCTAAACATGCTTATTGGTTACATACACACCTTTTTGGACTCATTGGTCCCAACTGACCCTCGTTTCCCCTAAACACACCTTTTTGGGACTCATATGTCCTAGACACAACTTATTGGTTACATATAAACCTTATTGGGCCATCATTGATCCTAAAAACAACTTATTGGTTACATACACATCTTATTGGGCCAACATTGGTCCTAAACACAATTTATTTGTTACATTCACACCTTATTGGGACTCATTGATCCCAACTGACCCTCGTTTCCACTAAACACACCTTATTGGGACTCATTGGTCCTAGACACAACTTATTGGTTACATACAAACTTTATTGGGCCATCATTGGTCCTAAACACAACTTATTGGTTTCATACACACCTTTTAAGGACTCATTGGTCCCAACTGACCCTCGTTTCCCCTAAACACACCTTATTGGGACTCATTGTTCCTAGACACAACTTATTGGTTACATACTAACTTTATTGGGCCATCATTGGTCCTAAACACAACTTATTGGTTACATAAACACCTTATTAGGCCATCATTGGTCCTAAATACAAATTATTGGTTACATACACACCTTATTAGGCCATTATTGGTCTTAAACATGCTTATTGGTTACATACACACCATATTGGGACCTATTGGTCCCAACTGACCCTCGTTTCCCCTAAACACACCTTATTGGACTCATTGGTCCTAAACACAACTTATTGGTTACATAAATACCTTATTGGGCCATCATTAGTTCTAAACACAACTAATTGGTTACATAGACACCTTATTGGGACTCATTGGTCCCAACTGACCCTAATTTCCCCTATACACACCTTATTGGGACTCATTGGTCCTAAACACAACTTATTGGGCCATCATTGGTCCTAAATACAATTATTGGTTACATACACACCTTACTAGGACCCAGTGGTCCCAACTGACCCTCGTTTCCCCTAAACACAACTTATTAGGACTCATTGGTCCTAAACACAACTTATTGGTTACATACAAACCTTATTGGGCCATCATTGGTCCTAAACACAACTTATTGGTTACATACACAACTTATTGGGACTTATTGGTCCCAACTGACCCTCGTTTCCCCTAAACACACCTTATTGGGACTCAATGGTCCAAGAGCCAACTTATTGGTTACATACAAACCTTATTAGGCCATCATTGGTCCTAAACACAACTTATTGGTTACATAGACACCTTATTGGGACTCATTGGTCCCAACTGACCCTCGTTTCCCCTAAACACACCTTATTGGGACTCATTGGTCTTAAACACAACTTATTAGTTAAATACACACCTTATTGGGCCATCATTGGTCCTAAACATGCTTATTGGTTACATAGACACCTTATTGGGACTCATTGGTCCCAACTGACCCTCGTTTCCCCTAAACACACCTTATTAGGACTCATTGTTCCTAGACACAACTTACTGGTTACATACAAACTTTATTGGGCCATCATTGGTCCTAAACACAACTTAGTGGTTACCTACACACCTTATTGGGCCATCATTGGTCCTAAACAAAACTTATTGGTTACATACACACCTTATTGGGCCTTTATTGGTATTAAACATGCTTATTGGTTACATACACACCATATTGGGACCTATTGGTCCCAACTGACCCTCGTTTCCCCTAAACACACCTTATTGGGACTCATTGGTCCTAAACACAACTTATTGGTTACATAAACACCTTATTGGGCCATCATTGGTTCTAAACACAACTTATTGGTTACATAGACATCTTATTGGGACTCATTGGTCCAAACTGACCCTCATTTCCCCTATACACACCTTATTAGGACTCATTGGTCCTAAACACAACTTATTGGGACATCATTGGTCCTAAATACAATTATTGGTTACATACACTCCTTATTAGGACCTAGTGGTCCCAACTGACCCCGTTTCCTCTAAACACAACTTATTGGGACTCATTGGTCCTAAACACAACTTATTGGGTACATACACACCTTATTCGGCCATCATTGGTCCTAAACATGCTTATTGGTTACATACACACCTTTTTGGACTCATTGGTCCCAGCTGACCCTCGTTTCCCCTAAACACACCTTTTTGGGACTCATATGTCCTAGACACAACTTATTGGTTACATATAAACCTTATTGGGCCATCATTGATCCTAAAAACAACATATTGGTTACATACACATCTTATTGGGCCATCATTGGTCCTAAACACAATTTATTTGTTACATTCACACCTTATTGGGACTCATTGATCCCAACTGACCCTCGTTTCCACTAAACACACCTTATTGGGACTCATTGGTCCTAGACACAACTTATTGGTTACATACAAACTTTATTGGGCCATCATTGGTCCTAAACACAACTTATTGGTTTCATACACACCTTTTAAGGACTCATTGGTCCCAACTGACCCTTGTTTCCCCTAAACACACCTTATTGGGACTCATTGTTCCTAGACACAACTTATTGGTTACATACTAACTTTATTGGGCCATCATTGGTCCTAAACACAACTTATTGGTTACATAAACACCTTATTAGGCCATCATTGGTCCTAAATACAAATTATTGGTTACATACACACCTTATTAGGCCATTATTGGTCTTAAACATGCTTATTGGTTACATACACACCATATTGGGACCTATTGGTCCCAACTGACCCTCGTTTCCCCTAAACACACCTTATTGGACTCATTGGTCCTAAACACAACTTATTGGTTACATAAATACCTTATTGGGCCATCATTGGTTCTAAACACAACTAATTGGTTACATAGACACCTTATTGGGACTCATTGGTCCCAACTGACCCTCATTTCCCCTATACACACCTTATTGGGACTCATTGGTCCTAAACACAACTTATTGGGCCATCATTGGTCCTAAATACAATTATTGGTTACATACACACCTTACTAGGACCCAGTAGTCCCAACTGACCCTCGTTTCCCCTAAACACAACTTATTAGGACTCATTGGTCCTAAACACAACTTATTGGTTACATACAAACCTTATTGGGCCATCATTGGTCCTAAACACAACTTATTGGTTACATACACAACTTATTGGGACTTATTGGTCCCAACTGACCCTCGTTTGCCCTAAACACACCTTATTGGGACTCAATGGTCCAAGAGCCAACTTATTGGTTACATACAAACCTTATTAGGCCATCATTGGTCCTAAACACAACTTATTGGTTACATAGACACCTTATTGGGACTCATTGGTCCCAACTGACCCTCGTTTCCCCTAAACACACCTTATTGGGACTCATTGGTCTTAAACACAACTTATTAGTTAAATACACACCTTATTGGGCCATCATTGGTCCTAAACATGCTTATTGGTTACATAGACACCTTATTGGGACTCATTGGTCCCAACTGACCCTCGTTTCCCCTAAACACACCTTATTAGGACTCATTGTTCCTAGACACAACTTACTGGTTACATACAAACTTTATTGGGCCATCATTGGTCCTAAACACAACTTAGTGGTTACCTACACACCTTATTGGGCCATCATTGGTCCTAAACAAAACTTATTGGTTACATACACACCTTATTGGGCCTTTATTGGTATTAAACATGCTTATTGGTTACATACACACCATATTGGGACCTATTGGTCCCAACTGACCCTCGTTTCCCCTAAACACACCTTATTGGGACTCATTGGTCCTAAACACAACTTATTGGTTACATAAACACCTTATTGGGCCATCATTGGTTCTAAACACAACTTATTGGTTACATAGACACCTTATTGGGACTCATTGGTCCAAACTGACCCTCATTTCCCCTATACACACCTTATTGGGACTCATTGGTCCTAAACACAACTTATTGGGACATCATTGGTCCTAAATACAATTATTGGTTACATACACTCCTTATTAGGACCTAGTGGTCCCAACTGACCCCGTTTCCCCTAAACACAACTTATTGGGACTCATTGGTCCTAAACACAACTTATTGGGTACATACACACCTTATTCGGCCATCATTGGTCCTAAACATGCTTATTGGTTACATACACACCTTTTTGGACTCATTGGTCCCAACTGACCCTCGTTTCCCCTAAACACACCTTTTTGGGACTCATATGTCCTAGACACAACTTATTGGTTACATATAAACCTTATTGGGCCATCATTGATCCTAAAAACAACTTATTGGTTACATACACATCTTATTGGGCCAACATTGGTCCTAAACACAATTTATTTGTTACATTCACACCTTATTGGGACTCATTGATCCCAACTGACCCTCGTTTCCACTAAACACACCTTATTGGGACTCATTGGTCCTAGACACAACTTATTGGTTACATACAAACTTTATTGGGCCATCATTGGTCCTAAACACAACTTATTGGTTTCATACACACCTTTTAAGGACTCATTGGTCCCAACTGACCCTCGTTTCCCCTAAACACACCTTATTGGGACTCATTGTTCCTAGACACAACTTATTGGTTACATACTAACTTTATTGGGCCATCATTGGTCCTAAACACAACTTATTGGTTACATAAACACCTTATTAGGCCATCATTGGTCCTAAATACAAATTATTGGTTACATACACACCTTATTAGGCCATTATTGGTCTTAAACATGCTTATTGGTTACATACACACCATATTGGGACCTATTGGTCCCAACTGACCCTCGTTTCCCCTAAACACACCTTATTGGACTCATTGGTCCTAAACACAACTTATTGGTTACATAAATACCTTATTGGGCCATCATTAGTTCTAAACACAACTAATTGGTTACATAGACACCTTATTGGGACTCATTGGTCCCAACTGACCCTAATTTCCCCTATACACACCTTATTGGGACTCATTGGTCCTAAACACAACTTATTGGGCCATCATTGGTCCTAAATACAATTATTGGTTACATACACACCTTACTAGGACCCAGTGGTCCCAACTGACCCTCGTTTCCCCTAAACACAACTTATTAGGACTCATTGGTCCTAAACACAACTTATTGGTTACATACAAACCTTATTGGGCCATCATTGGTCCTAAACACAACTTATTGGTTACATACACAACTTATTGGGACTTATTGGTCCCAACTGACCCTCGTTTCCCCTAAACACACCTTATTGGGACTCAATGGTCCAAGAGCCAACTTATTGGTTACATACAAACCTTATTAGGCCATCATTGGTCCTAAACACAACTTATTGGTTACATAGACACCTTATTGGGACTCATTGGTCCCAACTGACCCTCGTTTCCCCTAAACACACCTTATTGGGACTCATTGGTCTTAAACACAACTTATTAGTTAAATACACACCTTATTGGGCCATCATTGGTCCTAAACATGCTTATTGGTTACATAGACACCTTATTGGGACTCATTGGTCCCAACTGACCCTCGTTTCCCCTAAACACACCTTATTAGGACTCATTGTTCCTAGACACAACTTACTGGTTACATACAAACTTTATTGGGCCATCATTGGTCCTAAACACAACTTAGTGGTTACCTACACACCTTATTGGGCCATCATTGGTCCTAAACAAAACTTATTGGTTACATACACACCTTATTGGGCCTTTATTGGTATTAAACATGCTTATTGGTTACATACACACCATATTGGGACCTATTGGTCCCAACTGACCCTCGTTTCCCCTAAACACACCTTATTGGGACTCATTGGTCCTAAACACAACTTATTGGTTACATAAACACCTTATTGGGCCATCATTGGTTCTAAACACAACTTATTGGTTACATAGACATCTTATTGGGACTCATTGGTCCAAACTGACCCTCATTTCCCCTATACACACCTTATTAGGACTCATTGGTCCTAAACACAACTTATTGGGACATCATTGGTCCTAAATACAATTATTGGTTACATACACTCCTTATTAGGACCTAGTGGTCCCAACTGACCCCGTTTCCCCTAAACACAACTTATTGGGACTCATTGGTCCTAAACACAACTTATTGGGTACATACACACCTTATTCGGCCATCATTGGTCCTAAACATGCTTATTGGTTACATACACACCTTTTTGGACTCATTGGTCCCAGCTGACCCTCGTTTCCCCTAAACACACCTTTTTGGGACTCATATGTCCTAGACACAACTTATTGGTTACATATAAACCTTATTGGGCCATCATTGATCCTAAAAACAACATATTGGTTACATACACATCTTATTGGGCCATCATTGGTCCTAAACACAATTTATTTGTTACATTCACACCTTATTGGGACTCATTGATCCCAACTGACCCTCGTTTCCACTAAACACACCTTATTGGGACTCATTGGTCCTAGACACAACTTATTGGTTACATACAAACTTTATTGGGCCATCATTGGTCCTAAACACAACTTATTGGTTTCATACACACCTTTTAAGGACTCATTGGTCCCAACTGACCCTTGTTTCCCCTAAACACACCTTATTGGGACTCATTGTTCCTAGACACAACTTATTGGTTACATACTAACTTTATTGGGCCATCATTGGTCCTAAACACAACTTATTGGTTACATAAACACCTTATTAGGCCATCATTGGTCCTAAATACAAATTATTGGTTACATACACACCTTATTAGGCCATTATTGGTCTTAAACATGCTTATTGGTTACATACACACCATATTGGGACCTATTGGTCCCAACTGACCCTCGTTTCCCCTAAACACACCTTATTGGACTCATTGGTCCTAAACACAACTTATTGGTTACATAAATACCTTATTGGGCCATCATTGGTTCTAAACACAACTAATTGGTTACATAGACACCTTATTGGGACTCATTGGTCCCAACTGACCCTCATTTCCCCTATACACACCTTATTGGGACTCATTGGTCCTAAACACAACTTATTGGGCCATCATTGGTCCTAAATACAATTATTGGTTACATACACACCTTACTAGGACCCAGTAGTCCCAACTGACCCTCGTTTCCCCTAAACACAACTTATTAGGACTCATTGGTCCTAAACACAACTTATTGGTTACATACAAACCTTATTGGGCCATCATTGGTCCTAAACACAACTTATTGGTTACATACACAACTTATTGGGACTTATTGGTCCCAACTGACCCTCGTTTCCCCTAAACACACCTTATTGGGACTCAATGGTCCAAGAGCCAACTTATTGGTTACATACAAACCTTATTAGGCCATCATTGGTCCTAAACACAACTTATTGGTTACATAGACACCTTATTGGGACTCATTGGTCCCAACTGACCCTCGTTTCCCCTAAACACACCTTATTGGGACTCATTGGTCTTAAACACAACTTATTAGTTAAATACACACCTTATTGGGCCATCATTGGTCCTAAACATGCTTATTGGTTACATAGACACCTTATTGGGACTCATTGGTCCCAACTGACCCTCGTTTCCCCTAAACACACCTTTTTGGGACTCATATGTCCTAGACACAACTTATTGGTTACATATAAACCTTATTGGGCCATCATTGATCCTAAAAACAACATATTGGTTACATACACATCTTATTGGGCCATCATTGGTCCTAAACACAATTTATTTGTTACATTCACACCTTATTGGGACTCATTGATCCCAACTGACCCTCGTTTCCACTAAACACACCTTATTGGGACTCATTGGTCCTAGACACAACTTATTGGTTACATACAAACTTTATTGGGCCATCATTGGTCCTAAACACAACTTATTGGTTTCATACACACCTTTTAAGGACTCATTGGTCCCAACTGACCCTTGTTTCCCCTAAACACACCTTATTGGGACTCATTGTTCCTAGACACAACTTATTGGTTACATACTAACTTTATTGGGCCATCATTGGTCCTAAACACAACTTATTGGTTACATAAACACCTTATTAGGCCATCATTGGTCCTAAATACAAATTATTGGTTACATACACACCTTATTAGGCCATTATTGGTCTTAAACTTGCTTATTGGTTACATACACACCATATTGGGACCTATTGGTCCCAACTGACCCTCGTTTCCCCTAAACACACCTTATTGGACTCATTGGTCCTAAACACAACTTATTGGTTACATAAATACCTTATTGGGCCATCATTGGTTCTAAACACAACTAATTGGTTACATAGACACCTTATTGGGACTCATTGGTCCCAACTGACCCTCATTTCCCCTATACACACCTTATTGGGACTCATTGGTCCTAAACACAACTTATTGGGCCATCATTGGTCCTAAATACAATTATTGGTTACATACACACCTTACTAGGACCCAGTGTTGGAACTTAAAATCTATGTGACTGACGCCATCAAATCTGTTTACCGAAGCATTCGACTGAAGAATCCATGTGAATCGATTTAGAGACTGAGTTGTGATGCTCGAGGCTTGCGAGATTGGACCGAAGACCGTTTTCTGGAAAAGTCAACCGTTCGGGTCAACGGTCAACGTAAAAGTCAACGGAAGATCGGTTCGAGCGAGTCAAGCTTCGGATTAATTTTTATCAGCTTTGACTTAATTATCAGTTTATGTTTATTTACTTTACTTGTAATTTCGTTAGTTCGTTATGTTTTTCTGTTGTCAGTCACCCTCACTATATATAGTGAGGGTGCCCATTACAAGTAAAAGAGTCTCCGAATGTGGAGATGATGAATTTCTTGTAGAGTGTGAGATTTCCATTCTAGAGAGAGAGTGAGTCATGGATTCTAGAGAGAGAGAGTGTTCTTCATGATTTCTTGTAACTAATCATTCGGTTATATGAAATCATTCGATATGTTCATCATCTTTCTTGTTTATGATTATCTATGATTCATCATCATCATCTTCTTCATTTGTTTTGAGTTTTCTCATTCGAACCCGTTCTTGCTCAAGATCGAGATTCTCGTAGTGAAAATCGGTCCTAACAAATGGTATCAGAGCGGGTACCGATCAGATTCATCTCACCGTGAATCTGGTCACTCGAATCTGAGATTTTGAGCTTGAATGGTGAAGATGAGAAAACTTAGTTTTTAGAGACTTTTTTCTATTTTTTTCTTGTTTCTGGATGGATTCTGATGATATGGATGATGGATTCATGTTTGGGAGTTCATTTAGATGTTATTTCATCTTTTACTTGTTCAAATCTGTGAGAAAATTGAAGATCCGAGCTCATTTTTTCGTAACTTTTGGGGTTTTCCCGTATTTGGGGTTTTTGAAGATTTTGGAGCTTGATTCTTCATTTTCTGGGCGTTTCTTCATGGTTTTGGATGATATGAGGTATGATTCTCAGTGGAAAACGCGTTCCCGATCCATTGGAAGCATCCGTTTCGTCTGAATCTCAACGGTTTGAGCGGATCTGGAAAAACACACACTGACGGTGTAAGTGTGTGTTCTTCGTGTTCTTGAAGATTTCCAGAATTTTGGAGCTGATTTGATCCGAGTTGCTGCTGTTTATGTGTTGTTGGTGGCCACAACAATGTCGTGAATGGTTTATTATCACATCTCGTGCATCATATCGAGATTTCCGATTGTTTCTGGGCAGTTTCAAGTTCATGAAGTAAGTTTCTGCACTGTTCATCGTTTTTTCCAGAATTGTTCATCAGTCTTGAAGATATGCAGATTGCCTTAGCGAACTTGTACCTGTTCTTGAAGATATGAAGATGTTCTTAGCGAACTTCTTTTCTTCTTAGCGTACTTCATCCATTTCTTAGCGAACTTGTTGATTTTTAGCGTACTTGAGGTGTGCTTTAGCGAACTTCAGTCCCTAGCGAACTTCTCAAGCCTCTTAGCGAACTTCTAGTAAGCTTAGCGGACTTGAACGGGTTAGCGGACTTGTTACTGGGTCTTCGCTCGAGTTCGTTTCAGAGATTTTTGTTCGTCCAGGTTTGTAGAGAATTGGATTACGAGTTCAGGGACATAAAAATCTTCGAAAATGGTTGAGATTTGATGGAGTTATGCGTGAAATACGTTTTTCCGGCTGTCCACGAATTTCCGGTGGGTATTTCCGGTTAACTAGGGTTTGGAGGTTGAAGAAGGGACCACGATGACATGGCGCGTGTTTATTGGGTGTAGGAGAATGTTCTAGCCGATATTCTCTCTCCTCTTATCGGAATTCCATTTTCGTTGTCGAAATATGGTTGGCTGAAACAAATGCGCGTGGACCCCACCAGTGGAAATATCCGTTGGAATTTGTTGCATGCTGATTTGTGATTGGCAGAAAACATGTCGCATGGGTCCCGCCAGGAAATGATATCATTGATGTCCTAATTTGTTGTCGAATTCTAGTTGGTGGACTGAAATGGTGTGGGACCATAAGGCTCAAAAGAGCCGTTGAAGACTGATGTGTTGCGGGCTTGTGATTGGCTGTTTCCACCCTCACGTGGATCACCTTTCTCAGCCGCTGGATCCCCTTAGTCTACACCGTTAGATCACTTAGAATCCCACATCTGATTGGCTGATTCCAATTCACGCGGATTGTGGTCTTCTTGAGCTCAAACCTGATTGGTCCTTAATTATTTTCAAGGATTATGGATTTTACTTAAGGGATTTAATTTCCTAATTAATTTTCAGCATTTTCGTTAAAACGGGGGCGTTTTTCTTATCAGTTTTTCGAGACGAACGAGATAACGCCCGAACAAAATTGCGAAAATTATTATTGGTCGCGGATTTATTCTATTTTATTGGGGCTCTCGTTTTTTGACGTCGCGCGTAACGTTTGCTATCGATCACTGACGGGTTAGCTTTATTATCCGGTTAATTACTTGGCTTTCTCGTTATATCTCACGGTTTATTTTTAGTGGATGCAGCGCTGTCGTCAACTAACCGGATTAACTGGAATCTCAGTTAAATATTGGAATTTATCCGATTAAATCTCTCGGATGACCGTTTATTGAAGAAATTTGGCAATTTATTTTATTTTCGCATCCAACCTCAGTCAAGCAGATTATTCACAACTGTCAGCATCCGGCTTCCGGTTTTTCGCAAGATTGTCCGATTTCAAGATTGTTTATCTGGTTTCTCTAGGCAACCGATCGCGACGGTTCGACTCTCCGCATCTCATTTTTTACGCTTCCGACTTGATGTTTTTGGAGGGATTTAGAGATATAAGAGGAATTATTATGAATTTGGATATCGGGTCGATTATCCGGAGTTAGAGCATGTTCGATGTTTGACTGGTTTATCTGATTCAGTTTGTTGCGGTCATGACTCCGAGATGTAGCATTTTCTCAGTATTGTACCCGACCGTGTGAACCGAGTGAGCGGAACACTTGGATCTCGAACTGGAGCAACAAGAAAAGAAGAAGCTTATTCAGAGGTGGAATTTCTACATCAAATTGTCTCCGGTTTATCAGTTTCTCATTGAAGATGTACGGCAGAGCGGTTCTTCAGCAATTGAACAGATTTGAAAGCATCAGTCAAGGGGGAAATTGTTGGAACTTAAAATCTATGTGACTGACGCCATCAAATCTGTTTACCGAAGCATTCGACTGAAGAATCCATGTGAATCGATTTAGAGACTGAGTTGTGATGCTCGAGGCTTGCGAGATTGGACCGAAGACCGTTTTCTGGAAAAGTCAACCGTTCGGGTCAACGGTCAACGTAAAAGTCAACGGAAGATCGGTTCGAGCGAGTCAAGCTTCGGATTAATTTTTATCAGCTTTGACTTAATTATCAGTTTATGTTTATTTACTTTACTTGTAATTTCGTTAGTTCGTTATGTTTTTCTGTTGTCAGTCACCCTCACTATATATAGTGAGGGTGCCCATTACAAGTAAAAGAGTCTCCGAATGTGGAGATGATGAATTTCTTGTAGAGTGTGAGATTTCCATTCTAGAGAGAGAGTGAGTCATGGATTCTAGAGAGAGAGAGAGTGTTCTTCATGATTTCTTGTAACTAATCATTCGGTTATATGAAATCATTCGATATGTTCATCATCTTTCTTGTTTATGATTATCTATGATTCATCATCATCATCTTCTTCATTTGTTTTGAGTTTTCTCATTCGAACCCGTTCTTGCTCAAGATCGAGATTCTCGTAGTGAAAATCGGTCCTAACACCCAGTAGTCCCAACTGACCCTCGTTTCCCCTAAACACAACTTATTAGGACTCATTGGTCCTAAACACAACTTATTGGTTACATACAAACCTTATTGGGCCATCATTGGTCCTAAACACAACTTATTGGTTACATACACAACTTATTGGGACTTATTGGTCCCAACTGACCCTCGTTTCCCCTAAACACACCTTATTGGGACTCAATGGTCCAAGAGCCAACTTATTGGTTACATACAAACCTTATTAGGCCATCATTGGTCCTAAACACAACTTATTGGTTACATAGACACCTTATTGGGACTCATTGGTCCCAACTGACCCTCGTTTCCCCTAAACACACCTTATTGGGACTCATTGGTCTTAAACACAACTTATTAGTTAAATACACACCTTATTGGGCCATCATTGGTCCTAAACATGCTTATTGGTTACATAGACACCTTATTGGGACTCATTGTTCCCAACTGACCCTCGTTTCCCCTAAACACACCTTATTAGGACTCATTGTTCCTAGACACAACTTACTGGTTACATACAAACTTTATTGGGCCATCATTGGTCCTAAACACAAATTAGTGGTTACCTACACACCTTATTGGGCCATCATTGGTCCTAAACAAAACTTATTGGTTACATACACACCTTATTGGGCCTTTATTGGTATTAAACATGCTTATTGGTTACATACACACCATATTGGGACCTATTGGTCCCAACTGACCCTCGTTTCCCCTAAACACACCTTATTGGGACTCATTGGTCCTAAACACAACTTATTGGTTACATAAACACCTTATTGGGCCATCATTGGTTCTAAACACAACTTATTGGTTACATAGACATCTTATTGGGACTCATTGGTCCAAACTGACCCTCATTTCCCCTATACACACCTTATTGGGACTCATTGGTCCTAAACACAACTTATTGGGACATCATTGGTCCTAAATACAATTATTGGTTACATACACTCCTTATTAGGACCTAGTGGTCCCAACTGACCCCGTTTCCCCTAAACACAACTTATTGGGACTCATTGGTCCTAAACACAACTTATTGGGTACATACACACCTTATTCGGCCATCATTGGTCCTAAACATGCTTATTGGTTACATACACACCTTTTTGGACTCATTGGTCCCAACTGACCCTCGTTTCCCCTAAACACACCTTTTTGGGACTCATATGTCCTAGACACAACTTATTGGTTACATATAAACCTTATTGGGCCATCATTGATCCTAAAAACAACTTATTGGTTACATACACATCTTATTGGGCCATCATTGGTCCTAAACACAATTTATTTGTTACATTCACACCTTATTGGGACTCATTGATCCCAACTGACCCTCGTTTCCACTAAACACACCTTATTGGGACTCATTGGTCCTAGACACAACTTATTGGTTACATACAAACTTTATTGGGCCATCATTGGTCCTAAACACAACTTATTGGTTTCATACACACCTTATTGGGCCATCATTGGTTCTAAACACAATTTATTGGTTACATACACACCTTTTTGGGACATATTGGTCCCAACTGAACCTCGTTTCCCCTAAACACACCTTTTTGGGACTCATATGTCCTAGACACAACTTATTGGTTACATATAAACCTTATTGGGGTATCATTGGTCCTAAACATGCTTATTGGTTGCATACACACCTTTTAGGGACTCATTGGTCCCAACTGACCCTCGTTTCCCCTAAACACACCTTATTGGGACTCATTGTTCCTAGACACAACTTATTGGTTACATACAAACTTTACTGGGCCATCATTGGTCCTAAACACAACTTATTGGTTACATACACACCTTATTAGGCCATCATTGGTCCTAAATACAAATTATTGGTTACATACACACCTTATTGGGCCATTATTGGTCTTAAACATGCTTATTGGTTACATACACACCATATTGGGACCTGTTGGTCCCAACTGACCCTCGTTTCCCCTAAACACACCTTATTGGACTCATTGGTCCTAAACACAACTTATTGGTTACATAAACACCTTATTGAACCATCATTTGTTCTAAACACAACTAATTGGTTACATAGACACCTTATTGGGACTCATTGGTCCCAACTGACCCTCATTTCCCCTATACACACCTTATTGGTACTCATTGGTCCTAAACACAACTTATTGGGCCATCATTGGTCCTAAATACAATTATTGGTTACATACACACCTTACTAGGACCCAGTGGTCCCAACTCACCCTCGTTTCCCCTAAACACAACTTATTGGGACTCATTGGTCCTAAACACAACTTATTGGTTACATACAAACCTTATTGGGCCATTATTGGTCCTAAACACAGCTTATTGGTTACATACACAACTTATTGGGACTTATTGGTCCCAACTGACCCTCGTTTCCCCTAAACACACCTTATTGGGACTCAATGGTCCAAGAGCCAACTTATTGGTTACATACAAACTTTATTGGGCCATCATTGGTCCTAAACACAACTTAGTGGTTACATACACACCTTATTGGGCCATCATTGGTCCTAAACAAAACTTATTGATTACATACACACCTTATTGGGCCATTATTGGTCTTAAAGATGCTTGTTAGTTACATACACACCATATTGGGACCTATTGGTCCCAACTGACCCTTGTTTCCCCTAAACACACCTTATTGAGACTCATTGGTCCTAAACACAACTTATTGGTTACATAAACACCTTATTGGGCCATCATTGGTTCTAAACACAACTTATTGGTTACATAGACACCTTATTGGGACTCATTGGTCCAAACTGACCCTCATTTCCCCTATACACACCTTATTGGGACTCATTGGTCCTAAACACAACTTATTGGGACATCATTGGTCTTAAATACAATTATTGGTTACATACACACCTTATTGGGCCATCATTGGTTCTAAACACAACTTATTGGTTACATACACACCTTATTGGGACTTATTGGTCCCAACTGACCCTCGTTTCCCCTAAACACAACCTTATTGGGACTCATTGGTCCTAAACACAACTTATTAGTTACATACAGACCTTATTGGGCTATCATTGGTCCTAAACATGCTTATTGGTTGCATACACACCTTGTAGGGACTCATTGGTCCCAACTGACCCTCGTTTCCCCTAAACACACCTTATTGGGACTCATTGTTCCTAGACACAACTTATTGGTTACATACAAACTTTACTGGGCCATCATTGGTCCTAAACACAACTTATTGGTTACATACACACCTTATTAGGCCATCATTGGTCCTAAATACAAATTATTGGTTACATACACACCTTATTGGGCAATTATTGGTCTTAAACATGCTTATTGGTTACATACACACCATATTGGGACCTGTTGGTCCCAACTGACCCTCGTTTCCCCTAAACACACCTTATTGGACTCATTGGTCCTAAACACAACTTATTGGTTACATAAACACCTTAATTGGGCCATTATTGGTTCTAAACACAACTATTTGGTTACATAGACACCTTATTGGGACTCATTGGTCCCAACTGGCCCTCATTTCCCCTATACACATCTTATTGGGACTCATTGGTCCTAAACACAACTTATTGGGCCATCATTGGTCCTAAATACAATTATTGGTTACATACACACCTTACTAGGACCCAGTGGTCCCAACTCACCCTCGTTTCCCCTAAACCCAACTTATTGGGACTCATTGGTCCTAAACACAACTTATTGGTTACATACAAACCTCATTGGGCCATTATTGGTCCTAAACACAACTTATTGGTTACATACACAACTTATTGGGACTTATTGGTCCCAACTGACCCTCGTTTCCCCTAAACACACCTTATTGGGACTCAATGGTCCAAGAGCCAACTTATTGGTTACATACAAACTTTATTGGGCCATCATTGGTCCTACACACAACTTAGTGGTTACATACACACCTTATTGGGCCATCATTGGTCCTAAACAAAACTTATTGATTACATACACACCTTATTGGGCCATTATTGGTCTTAAACATGCTTGTTAGTTACATACACACCATATTGGGACCTATTGGTCCCAACTGACCCTTGTTTCCCCTAAACACACCTTATTGAGACTCATTGGTCCTAAACACAACTTATTGGTTACATAAACACCTTATTGGGCCATCATTGGTTCTAAACACAACTTATTGGTTACATAGACACCTTATTGGGACTCATTGGTCCAAACTGACCCTCATTTCCCCTATACATACCTTATTGGGACTCATTGGTCCTAAACACAACTTATTGGGACATCATTGGTCTTAAATACAATTATTGGTTACATACACACCTTATTGGGCCATCATTGGTTCTAAACACAACTTATTGGTTACATACACACCTTATTGGGACTCATTGGTCCCAACTGACCCTCGTTTCCCCTAAACACAACCTTATTGGGACTCATTGGTCCTAAACACAACTTATTAGTTACATACAGACCTTATTGGGCTATCATTGGTCCTAAACATGCTTATTGGTTGCATACACACCTTGTAGGGACTCATTGGTCCCAACTGACCCTCGTTTCCCCTAAACACACCTTATTGGGACTCATTGTTCCTAGACACAACTTATTGGTTACATACAAACTTTACTGGGCCATCATTGGTCCTAAACACAACTTATTGGTTACATACACACCTTATTAGGCCATCATTGGTCCTAAATACAAATTATTGGTTACATACACACCTTATTGGGCAATTATTGGTCTTAAACATGCTTATTGGTTACATACACACCATATTGGGACCTGTTGGTCCCAACTGACCCTCGTTTCCCCTAAACACACCTTATTGGACTCATTGGTCCTAAACACAACTTATTGGTTACATAAACACCTTAATTGGGCCATCATTGGTTCTAAACACAACTATTTGGTTACATAGACACCTTATTGGGACTCATTGGTCCCAACTGACCCTCATTTCCCCTATACACATCTTATTGGGACTCATTGTTCCTAAACACAACTTATTGGGCCATCATTGGTCCTAAATACAATTATTGGTTACATACACACCTTACTAGGACCCAGTGGTCCCAACTCACCCTCGTTTCCCCTAAACCCAACTTATTGGGACTCATTGGTCCTAAACACAACTTATTGGTTACATACAAACCTCATTGGGCCATTATTGGTCCTAAACACAACTTATTGGTTACATACACAACTTATTGGGACTTATTGGTCCCAACTGACCCTCGTTTCCCCTAAACACACCTTATTGGGACTCAATGGTCCAAGAGCCAACTTATTGGTTACATACAAACTTTATTGGGCCATCATTGGTCCTAAACACAACTTAGTGGTTACATACATACCTTATTGGGCCATCATTGGTCCTAAACAAAACTTATTGGTTATATACACACCTTATTGGGCCATTATTGGTCTTAAACATGCTTGTTAGTTACATACACACCATATTGGGACCTATTGGTCCCAACTGACCCTTGTTTCCCCTAAACACACCTTATTGGGACTCATTGGTCCTAAACACAACTTATTGGTTACATAAACACCTTATTGGGCCATCATTGGTTCTAAACACAACTTATTGGTTACACAGACACCTTATTGGGACTCATTGGTCCAAACTGACCCTCATTTATTGGGACTCATTGGTCCTAAACACAACTTATTGGGACATCATTGGTCCTAAATACAATTATTGGTTACATACACACCTTATTGGGCCATCATTGGTTCTAAACACAACTTATTGATTACATACACACCTTATTGGGACTCATTGGTCCCAACTGACCCTCGTTTCCCCTAAACACAACCTTATTGGGACTCATTGGTCCTAAACACAACTTATTAGTTACATACACACCTTATTGGGCTATCATTGGTCCTAAACATGCTTATTGGTTGCATACACACCTTTTAGGGACTCATTGGTCCCAACTGACCCTCGTTTCCCCTAAACACACCTTATTGGGACTCATTGTTCCTAGACACAACTTATTGGTTACATACAAACTTTACTGGGCCATCATTGGTCCTAAACACAACTTATTGGTTACATACACACCTTATTAGGCCATCATTGGTCCTAAATACAAATTATTGGTTACATACACACCTTATTGGGCATTTATTGGTCTTAAACATGCTTATTGGTTACATACACACCATATTGGGACCTGTTGGTCCGAACTGACCCTCGTTTCCCATAAACACACCTTATTGGACTCATTGGTCCTAAACACAACTTATTGTTTACATAAACACCTTATTGGGCCATCATTGGTTCTAAACACAACTATTTGGTTACATAGACACCTTATTGGGACTCATTGGTCCCAACTGACCCTCATTTCCCCTATACACACCTTATTGGGACTCATTGGTCCTAAACACAACTTATTGGGCCATCATTGGTCCTAAATACAATTATTTGTTACATACACACCTTACTAGGACCCAGTGGTCCCAACTCACCCTCGTTTCCCCTAAACACAACTTATTGGGACTCATTGGTCCTAAACACAACTTATTGGGCCATTATTGGTCCTAAACACAACTTATTGGTTACATACACAACTTATTGGGACTTATTGGTCCCAACTGACCCTCGTTTCCCCTAAACACACCTTATTGGGACTCAATGGTCCAAGAGCCAACTTATTGGTTACATACAAACTTTATTGGGCCATCATTGGTCCTAAACACAACTTAGTGGTTACATACACACCTTATTGGGCCATCATTGGTCCTAAACAAAACTTATTGGTTACATACACACCTTATTGGGCCATTATTGGTCTTAAACATGCTTGTTGGTTACATACACACCATATTGGGACCTATTGGTCCCAACTGACCCTCGTTTCCCCTAAACACACCTTATTGGACTCATTGGTCCTAAACACAACTTATTGGTTACATAAACACCTTATTGGGCCATCATTGGTTCTAAACACAACTAATTGGTTACATAACACCTTATTGGGACTCATTGGTCCCAACTGACCCTCATTTCCCCTATACACACCTTATTGGTACTCATTGGTCCTAAACACAACTTATTGGGCCATCATTGGTCCTAAATACAATTATTGGTTACATACACACCTTACTAGGACCCAGTGGTCCCAACTCACCCTCGTTTCCCCTAAACACAACTTATTGGTTACATACAAACCTTATTGGGCCATTATTGGTCCTAAACACAACTTATTGGTTACATACACAACTTATTGGGACTTATTGGTCCCAACTGACCCTCGTTTCCCCTAAACACACCTTATTGGGACTCAATGGTCCAAGAGCCAACTTATTGGTTACATACAAACTTTATTGGGCCATCATTGGTCCTAAACACAACTTATTGGGACATCATTGGTCCTAAATACAATTATTGGTTACATACACTCCTTATTAGGACCTAGTGGTCCCAACTGACCCACGTTTCCCCTAAACACAACTTATTGGGACTCATTGGTCCTAAACACAACTTATTGGGTACATACACACCTTATTGGGCCATCATTGGTCCTAAACATGCTTATTGGTTACATACACAACTTTTTGGACTCATTGGTCCCAACTGACCCTCGTTTCCCCTAAACACACCTTTTTGGGACTCATATGTCCTAGACACAACTTATTGGTTACATATAAACCTTATTGGGCCATCATTGATCCTAAAAACAACTTATTGGTTACACACACACCTTATTGGGCCATCATTGGTCCTAAACACAATTTATTGGTTACATTCACACCTTATTGGGACTCATTGATCCCAACTGACCCTCGTTTTCCCTAAACACACCTTATTGGGACTCATTGGTCCTAGACACAACTTATTGGTTACATACAAACTTTATTGGGCCATCATTGGTCCTAAACACAACTTATTGGTTTCATACACACCTTATTGGGCCAATATTGGTTCTAAACACAACTTATTGGTTACATACACACCTTAATGGGACTCATTGGTCCCAACTGACCCTCGTTTCCCCTAAACACAACCTTATTGGGACTCATTGGTCCTAAACACAACTTATTAGTTACATACACACCTTATTGGGCTATCATTGGTCCTAAACATGCTTATTGGTTGCATACACACCTTTTAGGGACTCATTGGTCCCAACTGACCCTCGTTTCCCCTAAACACACCTTATTGGGACTCATTGTTCCTAGTCACAACTTATTGGTTACATACAAACTTTACTGGGCCATCATTGGTCCTAAACACAACTTATTGGTTACATACACACCTTATTAGGCCATCATTGGTCCTAAACACAACTTATTGGTTACATACACACCTTATTGGGACTCATTGGTCCCAACTGACCCTCGTTTCCCCTAAACACACCTTATTGGGACTCAATGGTCCAAGAGCCAACTTATTGGTTACATACAAACTTTATTGGGCCATCATTGGTCCTAAACACAACTTAGTGGTTACATACACACCTTATTGGGCCATCATTGGTCCTAAACAAAACTTATTGGTTACATACACACCTTATTGGGCCATTATTGGTCTTAAACATGCTTGTTGGTTACATACACACCATATTGGGACCTATTGGTCCCAACTGACCCTCGTTTCCCCTAAACACACCTTATTGGACTCATTGGTCCTAAACACAACTTATTGGTTACATAAACACCTTATTGGGCCATCATTGGTTCTAAACACAACTAATTGGTTACATAACACCTTATTGGGACTCATTGGTCCCAACTGACCCTCATTTCCCCTATACACACCTTATTGGTACTCATTGGTCCTAAACACAACTTATTGGGCCATCATTGGTCCTAAATACAATTATTGGTTACATACACACCTTACTAGGACCCAGTGGTCCCAACTCACCCTCGTTTCCCCTAAACACAACTTATTGGTTACATACAAACCTTATTGGGCCATTATTGGTCCTAAACACAACTTATTGGTTACATACACAACTTATTGGGACTTATTGGTCCCAACTGACCCTCGTTTCCCCTAAACACACCTTATTGGGACTCAATGGTCCAAGAGCCAACTTATTGGTTACATACAAACTTTATTGGGCCATCATTGGTCCTAAACACAACTTATTGGGACATCATTGGTCCTAAATACAATTATTGGTTACATACACTCCTTATTAGGACCTAGTGGTCCCAACTGACCCTCGTTTCCCCTAAACACAACTTATTGGGACTCATTGGTCCTAAACACAACTTATTGGGTACATACACACCTTATTGGGCAATCATTGGTCCTAAACATGCTTATTGGTTACATACACACCTTTTTGGACTCATTGGTCCCAACTGACCCTCGTTTCCCCTAAACACACCTTTTTGGGACTCATATGTCCTAGACACAACTTATTGGTTACATATAAACCTTATTGGGCCATCATTGATCCTAAAAACAACTTATTGGTTACACACACACCTTATTGGGCCATCATTAGTCCTAAACACAATTTATTGGTTACATTCACACCTTATTGGGACTCATTGATCCCAACTGACCCTCGTTTCCCCTAAACACACCGTATTGGGACTCATTGGACCTAGACACAACTTATTGGTTACATACAAACTTTATTGGGCCATCATTGGTC
Source organism: Deinandra increscens subsp. villosa (assembly GCA_039602395.1). NCBI lineage: Eukaryota > Viridiplantae > Streptophyta > Magnoliopsida > Asterales > Asteraceae > Deinandra > Deinandra increscens. The sequence goes on along the minus strand of JBCNJP010009861.1, from coordinate 1,890 downwards.
CTAAACACAACTTATTGGTTTCATACACACCTTATTGGGCCAATATTGGTTCTAAACACAACTTATTGGTTACATACACACCTTAATGGGACTCATTGGTCCCAACTGACCCTCGTTTCCCCTAAACACAACCTTATTGGGACTCATTGGTCCTAAGCACAACTTATTAGTTACATACACACCTTATTGGGCTATCATTGGTCCTAAACATGCTTATTGGTTGCATACACACCTTTTAGGGACTCATTGGTCCCAACTGACCCTCGTTTCCCCTAAACACACCTTATTGGGACTCATTGTTCCTAGTCATAACTTATTGGTTACATACAAACTTTACTGGGCCATCATTGGTCCTAAACACAACTTATTGGTTACATACACACCTTATTAGGCCATCATTGGTCCTAAACACAACTTATTGGTTACATACACACCTTATTGGGACTCATTGGTCCCAACTGACCCTCGTTTCCCCTAAACACACCTTATTGGGACTCATTGGTCTTAAACACAACTTATTAGTTAAATACACACCTTATTGGGCCATCATTGGTCCTAAACATGCTTATTGGTTACATACACACCTTGTTGGGACTCATTGGTCCCAACTGACCCTCGTTTCCCCTAAACACACCTTATTGGGACTCATTGTTCCTAGACACAACTTATTGGTTACATACAAACTTTATTGGGCCATCATTGGTCCTAAACACAACTTAGTGGTTACATACACACCTTATTGGGCCATCATTGGTCCTAAACAAAACTTATTGGTTACATACACACCTTCTTGGGCCATTATTGGTCTTAAACATGCTTGTTAGTTACATACACACCATATTGGGACCTATTGGTCCCAACTGACCCTCGTTTCCCCTAAACACACCTTATTGGGACTCATTGGTCCTAAACACAACTTATTGGTTACATAAACACCTTATTGGGCCATCATTGGTTCTAAACACAACTTATTGGTTACATAGACACCTTATTGGGGCTCATTGGTCCAAACTGACCCTCATTTCCCCTATACACACCTTATTGGGACTCATTGGTCCTAAACACAACTTATTGGGACATCATTGGTCCTAAATACAATTATTGGTTACATACACTCCTTATTAGGACCTAGTGGTCCCAACTGACCCTCGTTTCCCATAAACACAACTTATTAGGACTCATTGGTCGTAAACACAACTTATTGGGTACATACACACCTTATTGGGCCATCATTGGTCCTATACATGCTTATTGGTTACATACACACCTTTTTGGACTCATTGGTCCCAACTGAACCTCGTTTCCCCTAAACACACCTTTTTGGGACTCATATGTCCTAGACACAACTTATTGGTTACATATAAACCTTATTGGGCCATCATTGATCCTAAAAACAACTTATTGGTTACATACACACCTTATTGGGCCATAATTGGTCCTAAACACAATTTATTGGTTACATTCACACCTTATTGGGACTCATTGATCCCAACTGACCCTCGTTTCCCCTAAACACACCTTATTGGGACTCATTGGTCCTAGACACAATTTATTGGTTATATACAAACTTTATTGGGCCAGCATTGGTCCTAAACACAACTTATTGGTTTCATACACACCTTATTGGGCCATCATTGGTTCTAAACACAACATATTGGTTACATACACACCTTATTGGGACTCATTGGTCCCAACTGACCCTCGTTTCCCCTAAACACAACCTTATTGGGACTCATTGGTCCTAAACACAACTTATTAGTTACATACACACGTTATTGGGCTATCATTGGTCCTAAACATGCTTATTGGTTGCATACACACCTTTTAGGGACTCATTGGTCCCAACTGACCCTCGTTTCCCCTTAACACACCTTATTGGGACTCATTGTT
>JBCNJP010009860.1:0-26128 GCA_039602395.1 Deinandra increscens subsp. villosa | reverse complement strand
CGGTTTTTATGATCGTTCGTAATTCTTTTTTTATTATTTAAGTCGTACAGACCTCTATGGCCCCAATAAAATATGTGATTTTAGCAAGTTGGTCGTGTGTATAGTAACTTCCTTCTTATTTTTCTATTTTTTACTTTTTTATTTTTTGATTTTGTTATTTTTCATAAATATAAGTTTGTAGATTATTTTTTTTCATTTATGTTTCGATATTAACTTTACTCAAAACCGAGTGGGGTCAAATGTGGTGTTCTTATTCTCTCTTTAGTTCGCCTTTTATGTTCTTAATACTGATATTTAAAATAAAATAATTTTTCTTAGTTTCTAAATATATGATTTTCTTTATATATTTAGCCATGTGAGAATAAAATAATATTTTAATCTATGTCGGTTTTTATGATCGTTCGTAATTCTTTTTTTATTATTTAAGTCGTACAGACCTCTACGGCCCCAATAAAATATGTGATTTTAGCAAGTTGGTCGTGTGTATAGTAACTTCCTTCTTATTTTTCTATTTTTTACTTTTTTTATTTTTTGATTTTGTTATTTTTCATAAATATAAGTTTGTAGATTATTTTTTTTCATTTATGTTTCGATATTAACTTTACTCAAAACCGAGTGGGGTCAAATGTGGTGTTCTTATTCTCTCTTTAGTTCGCCTTTTATGTTCTTAATACTGATATTTAAAATAAAATAATTTTTCTTAGTTTCTAAATATATGATTTTCTTTATATATTTAACCATGTGAATGTCATTGTTATAATGTATGACAACATCAGTGATTTATTGTAAACTGTGACATGTTAATCTAGAATACATTTATCTGCATTATAGAAAATTAGACGTTTATGTAAGACATGTTAAAAAAAATATGGTTTTAAACAAATAAGTCAAATATAATGTCTATCTCAAATTTAGGTTTGTATTTCGATCTTAAAAAAATTGAATTATATGTTTGTGCTATTCACGATTACACGCTATTTTTCAAATATCATTAATAGGATTGTCACAACAATAATATCAAATAATATTTAGTTTGAAATTTGTTACCCAAAATCGTTAATCTATATTATATTACTAGGTTAGTAACCCGTGTATTACACGGGTTGAATTTATATTATTATACACATATAAAAAAAAGGGGTTAAAATAATCAAATTTATTATGTTTGACAAATTGTAGATTAGTTTTCTTAAATTAATCAAATTATTGAGTAAATTTATCAAATTCACATTAAGTTTGTTAATTTTTTTAAAATGAAAATTTAGTTTTGACAAAATTGGTAACTATACTTAATCATCTATTCTTATAAACAAAAAGTTTCTCGGATGACGTGGCATCACCACAGCCTCCCGAGAAGTTACCTACTTACCGCAATGCTTAATATTTTCACCCATTAAGGGCAAATCTTAAAACCAACCATTTTTCCGTAATAGGGTCGCGCGGATCTTTTAGATCCGTTTTCCAAAACCCGGGCCCAATATCCACGGTTACTTTCTAAATCCTGAGGTGAGGTTCTTTATAAACTCACGACAGAAACCCTAAATCACCTTCGACGTTTGCTTCCGCCACTCTCTCCCTCTCTTCTCATCTCTGTGCTTCAGTCTGGATCTATGGCTTATTATACGTCGGCTTATGAGGTACTTCTCTCAAGACACTCGGCGCTCTCTAATTATTTCTCATCTCGAATTGATTTGTTTTGGTTTCCTTCCCTCGAAGAGTATTTAGGTCTTTTCATCAAACCGATGAAAAATTGGCCAGATCCTACAATGAAAGGAAGTTTTCATTGAAAAATAATGGTTGAATGTTGGTTCTGATTTTGAATTTTTTCAGTTTTTTGTTTAGATAAGTTTTAGGGTTTTTCAAGCCGATTATACCATCAGCTAAACTTTTGTGTAGATATGTTTTAGCTTTTCAATAATGACATGGATTTAGTAATCATTCTGTAGGTTTAGCAATCTCATGAGTTTTTCAAATATGACATGGATTTTTGCAATAACCGATATCACCAGTTTGCTATATGTTAGATGAAGGAGATGAAGGAGATACGAATTTTTAAATCCTTTCTAAACATGTGATACTTTTAACATATATATGTCAACATTCATTGGTTTTACTTTTATTACCCATTATGTTTCACTATGTGTTAAATCGTTTTGCAGTACAAGAGGTTTTTCAAGATCATCCATCATCCCAATGCCGATCAGTTGGTGAGTGTTTATCTTTACTTTTATTAATGTACATAGATTAGATTATCACTGTTTGGTTGTAACAGTTTCTTGGTTATAACAGTACTGAGTGTATTACATTGTTGTTACTATTTTCTTGGCTATAACAGTTTGGTCATGTATAGTTGCTTATTGTTAAAATCACTTAAGCTAAATTACTTTCAATTGTTCACTAAGTATTATCATACTTTTCAGGAGATTCCCAAAAATGTCTACAAAAAATACTTCTCAAGTACTGTTCCAAATCACGACATCTCCATCCACTTGGGCAATTATGTGGTTTTCGATGTTTCGTTTCGAGGCACTAGACATAAGATGTACATCACTAGCGGATGGAGAGCTATAAGGAACGCTGTTCGCTTTGAGAAGAGAGGGAGTCTTCTTTTCTCAATTCTTGATGAAGAGAACTGGGGGCTAACAGTTTTTCTTGCTGATGGTTCCCTCCAGGACTTATCCCACATTCCAGTTAACACTATTTATCCTCATCTGGATTGGATGGATGATGAATCTGTTAAAACCAATTCTGAAGCTCAAAGTTCAAACACTCTCATTTTGGTTCAACACCAGATTGTTAATAAACGTTCATGCTATGTAAGTTGCCTTCTTAGTATTTTATTAATTGTTCTAACTCCGTGATACATATTTCTAAATAACACCGTTTAATGAATTTTTTTTTTGTTGAAGCGTTTACCTTCTGATGTGGCAAGTGTTGCAAACGTTGAGCATTCGATGGCAATAAATGTTAAGCTCGATGATGGTGATATGTATAGCCTACAATTGCGAATTGAGCATGGAGCTTATGGTCTGAATTATAGGTAATTTTTGTTACAAATGCATACAATAATTCACTCCTTTTAGCAACTTAATAAATACTTTTGATTTCGTTTGTTTTACGTCTAAGCATAATCAAAATTCAGTTTATAATAATTGTAACCCTAACGGTTCAATACGTTTAATGGTTAGGTTTGCTGCTAGGAATTGAGGACGGTTCATGAAGCAGATTGGTCTCAGTGATGGTGATGTGTGTACGTTTAAGTACATGGTTGGTCATGGGTTTATGCACATTCTGAGGCGTGGTATGAGCTAATCAATAAAAGCAAATGGTATGACCTACTTACCCTTTTTTGAGAAATCTTACTTTTTTCGTTAAGGTATTCATACCTACTTTCTTGATGGATGGTTTTTTGGAATATTCACTATGTTTTCGAATAGTTTTTTGGATGGTAGGTCATGGATAATTTGGTTATCATGTCGGTACTTATATATTTTGATTATTGATGGTTTTGGACATGAAGCTAAATGTTATGTTTTAATGTCATGGTTTATTTTTTTCACTATGATCAATCAATGGATAGAGAGAAGTTCACGTAAGAAGTTTATGCAAAATAAGAAGGATAAGAAGGATAAGAAGGAGGGCAAAATTGGAAACATGCATATTTTTCACTTCCCCCCCCCCAATTATTAAAACGTTTATAACTTTTACATACGATATTATTTTTTTATAAAAATTTCACCATAAAAACAAGCGTTTTCTTATCTTTAAAACCCATACAATATTGCTATATATATATATAAAAAAAATTGTGAATGAGCTGAACATATAACACAACGACCTGAACATATGACACAATAACACAACGACTTGAACATATGACACAATGACATAATGACCTGAACATTGTTCAGATCATTGTGTCATATGTTCAGGTCATTGTGTAATTGTGTTATATGTTCAGTTAAATTGTGTCATATGTTCAGGTCGTTGTGTCATATGTTCACGTCATTGACATAATTTTTTTTATTTTATTTTTTATATAGCAATATGGTATGGGTTTTAAAGATAAAAAAACACTTGTTTTTATGGTGTAATTTTTATAAAAAAATAATATCGTATGAAAAAGTTATGAAGGTTTTAATAATTGGGGGGAAGAGAAAAGGGGGCAATTTGACCAAATTGCCCCTCCGTGTACCTGACCATTTATTTTTGAGTTTTAATTAAGGGATTAAATCCGGGCCATTGATCATCAGATCTAATGGATGAGAAGGCTTCCTATCCTTTTTATTTTCACCTAACTTCTCATTATAACTTCACTCATGGTTAGTATAGCATGTTATGATAAAATCTATGGCTGTGTTTTAATGTATATAATTTTTCAAACTTGCATAACTATACATAGCATGAATTTAATGAACATAGCATGAATTTACTGAACGTCACAAATTTTTGATATGGTTAGTTTACCATATTATCATTCGCTATGTTTTAATGGATATAATTGTTCAAACATGCATAACTGTACATTCCTATGAATTTGTTCAATATGTACAAATTGTGATATGGTTGCTTTAACATCTTATGATAACATTTTTCACTATGTTTTAATGTATAAAATGTTGTATACCATTACGCTAAGTATACATAAGTATACCTAACACAAATATTTCTATACCATTACTCTGACACATTTATTATTAAAACTGCATCTATTGACATTGAAATTAAATATGAAAATTCAAAGTGAATTAAGTTAGATAATTAAAGAAGTCAAACTAATTAGAATGATATACGTGTTTAGTGAACATTGATTTGTTAAGATAAGTTAACCTCAGTGACCGACTTTGCAACGGTTAAGAAAAGCTACGTTACAACAAAAAACAAAATAAGATTGTATAAGATTTCCATTTCAGTGTACCATTACCATCATACTTAAAAATGAAATGTTTAATTATACCACTAAACAAAAAAAAATACCTAATACAATCAGTCGGTACCATGCATTACGAAAACACGTTTCTTTTTGTAACCCATCTATTTAATTTGAGTTTAAATTTGAAAATTATATAATTGATTAAATTAGAAAATTAAAGACCTAATACCAATTACACTCACCCATGAACAATATCAAGTACATATCAATACTATTTATTTTAATACAATACAGAGTTTATATAATTCAATAGATGATACATTGTTTTAATACAATACTGTTGAATAAAAATGCCCATTAGCAATCAACATATAATAGATAATATAAGAAGGTATGAACATTGAGATAGAGAGAGGAATATCATTTCATTTTTTATTCATCTACACATCATATACAAAAGCCACTATTTATAGGGCTATAACATGAATACATACATAATGATACTTGATGATGAAATAGGGGTTATGGGATATAGATAGTCACCTAATAATTATTCATAACACTCCCCCTTGACTATCCATGTGATATGCTTGGTGATGCTGCCTCGTTAAAAACCTTGCTAGGAAAACCCAGTGGGACAAAACCATAGCTAAGGGAAAAAGAGTGCAGCGCGTATCACTCCCCCTGATTTATACATCCTTTAAGTCGTACATTTTGATCTCCTGTCAAAGTTGCTCAAAACTTTGTAGTCAATGATTTGCTGATTGATCTTCTTGATTCCTTTAGACACAACTCCTTAAGCTCTTTGCTCAGTACTTTGTAGTGGCTGATTTATTTCTTAATCCCTTGATGTGGAACTGCTTCAGCGACCAATGGTATATGATCTTTATGTAAAACTCCCAAACTTTAGCGAAGTGTGTTCCAAAGTTAACCCAATAACCAATTGTGGTAGAAAGCGACATTTCCAACGGTAGAGGACCTCATTTCTTAGCTCTGATTATCATTCTTCTCAATAGAGTTCCAACAATTTGTGAAAACGTTCACTGGCTCATGCGTCATAGATAAATACCACAAGATCCAAAATGGTGTTGTATAACAGTACCTGCATATTAATAACTAACAAAACTTGTTTTGATGGGTCAATAAAATATAACATCATACCTTTTGTACCTTAATGGTATCCATATATTTGTCTTACTCATTCTAATGTCTCATTGCTAGACATGAGCTAGCATAAAACTAAATATTAATTATGGTACTTCTAAACACGATTTTCTCATGCGTTTATAAGAGATGGTACAAGACAGTGATTATCCAATATTTAATGTACTTAGATGATAAGATGTATCCACATTAATATTCTAACATCTTCTAGATGTATTTAGAAAGATGGATAAAGTTATTATTTTACATATGCACGACAGGCCAAACAAGACATGAATTTGTAACACCATCTTTCATTATTCGTTCCTTATGAACTTTTTCGATCTCTTCAGGAGATAGAGTTGTACCACCAACATATAACACATGTAAGCCTCATTTTGTTCTTTTGATAATAGGCCAACTATATCATATTTATTTATCCCCTTTCCAAGATAATCACTGAGTCGATTATACATATTCAACATGACTATTTTATTCCATATATAGTAATTGTTAACTTTATACATTATGTTTCTTGAAGTTTTGATATCAATGCTCAGGCATTTACAATCATTCACCAAGTTCTTTCTATTTGACTAGTTATTTATGTGCATACATTCTACAACATTTTGGCACATAAATTTCCTCATTTAGCACATCAATTCTATACCATGTGCAAAGATTACATCAAAAAGTCTTTCATTTCCAAACTCAATATTATATCATCATAGTTTATTGAGATATCATACTCACCGGGTACAATTTCTTCTATCTATATTCACTAGTGCACAATAATCACATCAAAAATTAAGATGTTTTAAATTACTTTTAAGCACTTAAATGCTTTAGGAAACTCATTAGAAGTTCCAGCTATACATAATTTCTTAATGAATACGACAAACATAATGTACTTGGATCCGAATATCATCGAGAGAAACTACTGAGCTTTTAGAGGGAGAATTTTTTTTTGATAAAAATACGGCACATTATATCCAACATATACCCCTCTTTATCAAAATATTTTTTTTGATTTTTACCATGTTGAACTAGACTATCGTAGTCTATATGTAATAAGCATAACTTCATAGAGTATGTTATCAAGGTATTTATATCAATGCTTCAGACATTTTCACTCCATTAGAAACTTCTTTCTATCTTGACAAATTATGCATGCACGTTCACTCTTTTTAAGAGTTTTGGTACATTATTTATCACTTAGCAAATTAATTGCAAAATCCATAATATCCAATTCATTTCTATTCCATATTATACCATTCTTATGAATTTGGGATATCATAATCACCAAGTTTAGTATATTTCCTTCATATTCATTGGTGCACAAAGATGGCATCTTTAAGATGTTTCAAATACCTTTAAATATTCAACAAGCTTAGGAAGTTTATCGGAAGTTCCGATTATATTCAGGTCATCAATGTATAAAAATAATCATAATCTACTCATATATGATTATGTATACAACAATCATAGAGTTCTCGAGAACTTAAATTACATCAATTTATAGATATAAATCCTCCAAGGAATTTAATGTAAATTTCCTTATCATACGAATCACAACATTCATAAGACGCATATCAATTTTCTTTTTGTATTACCAGACTAATGAGATGCTGGAAAATCGTTGCATTCACCACTGGAGAATATGCCTCCTCATAATCACTTATAGATCTTTACAAAAATCCTGGTGCCATCAATTTTGCCTTATATATTAATTTCATAATTTGACATGATTCTTCACATAAAAGACCTTGCACATTCAACATATTTAGAACTTCAAGTATATGGACCACAAGTCCAATAACTTTCCATTTCTTTAGAGAATTTAACTATGTCTCATCAGCGTCTTTCCAGTTTGGCCAAAAATTTATTCATTCTCATTTATAGGTGTATCTTAATTCTTGATCCTCATCATTTCATAGTTTCAAGCGCTTCATTGTATACAAAAGTATAACGACGTCGATTCTGTTTCGATTCCATACGTATTTAGACATGATACATTTTATTGAGAGCTCTTAATTTTCAGGTACCTGATGTTCTTCTGGAACCATCATGTCCAATATCTCTTCAAGAGACCTTTTACTGTACCTCGACTTGACCATCTTGATTACGTGCTCCAAATTTCGAGGATTTTTTTTTTTTTGGAATCGAATTGTCTACCACGTGTTAGACGTGCCTTAGACTTATCACCAATATGTGGTTGTCCTTCTAGGACATCAATCTTAATTGGAGCACTAGCAGTTGGTAAATGTGACTTAGTCACTCTTTCAAGGTCAGTGAATGCCTTTGGTAATTTATTCGCTAGTCTTTATACACAAATTATCTTATGAACTCAAAGCGTTAGTTTGAGGATCAAGATGATAAATAGATAATTCAGTCAAACTTATTTAACTTTCCAACTGCTTTTATCTCCCCCTCATGTTGGGAATGTTAATTTAAAAATTTGACCCGTAAGCAATTCTCTCGTTAATGGCTCTAATAACTTAATTATAGATAGAGTTATTCATTCCCAACATGTATTCACAACCTCATTTGAGGTATCATCTTTGTGCATTGTGGTGGAGCAATACAACATATCTTGCACGATAAAAAGAAAAACTTAGATGTGAAATGCTTGGTCCTGACCAAGAACCATTTGTAATGGGGAGAAAACACAATAACTTGTAGGCTTGATGTGAATGACCGTTATAACATGTACATAATATTGTCCCAACACACAAACATGAACTGTTGCTCTCATAATTATTGGCTTTGCAATCAATTGGACGCTTAATACTTGTCACAACAAAAGCAATTTGTGTATGAACATATGATATTCACCACTTATTCCAATAATCATTAGTAAATTTGGATTACTTTTGTTGTTATTACCAAAACAAATATTCTATTCTGGAATAATGTGCTTGCTAGCTTATCAGCTAAGCCACATATCACGCAAACTTAAAGTTGCGAAGTTGATAACCATTTAGACGATGCATCGATTTAAAATACTAAATGGTATACTCAATATGATATATATCATTTATCATTTCTAGAATATTTAAGGATTCACACCCTACTTTAGTTGGTAAATAAACAACATTCCTTGAGAGCAAACATTACATGTATATTTTATCAATTTGAAGAATCTCTGATTCTTGAATACATTTCACATTATCATTGACTCGGGATGGTCTAACCGGTCATGCCAATTAAATAATCCTGATTCATAAACTTCTAATTTATGATCATATATCTTTTACTCGTGCTTGTTTAATACACGACATAATATACGAGAATAATGTGAGATTATTTCAAACATTTTTCCAGATTTTATTATGATAATCACCCCTTAGTGTGCCACTTCATATGGTTGATTTCATTATTAACATGATTGATCTCATTATGAATGCGAGGGTCATTACAATTTCCTCATTTACCATGATCATGACCTTGGATCATTGTATAATCTTCACATTGTTAACATAGTTAATCCCATTATTAACATAAGCATCTATCATAACAATTTCTTCACTTAACATGATCACAGACTTTACCAATCATTATACCACATCGCATTCACTTCAAGGAATGGATTATTAACCACACAACTTTTATGGTAAAAATGATAATATTGCTACTCCATGAGCATATATGAGGTGTGATAAATGGAAATTGTCTCATTCGACTTTTCTTATAAATAATCTTCTCATAACATAACATCAATTGAGAAGTAACTGTGATCGAGTTATGCTCATTTATCTTTTCCCAAATGTTTCAACTTTTCATAAGTTTATAATGAGCTATAGGGAGTATGACACATGGGGCGTCATTTCCTTACATAAAATTATTCTAATAAATTAGTGGGTCTTGTACTATAAGAAAAAACATATTTATAATATTTCATTAAAGTGATAATATTTTCTATTTGCTTTATGCACATAGGATAGAAGGCATACTATAAACTCAAATTATACAAAACTCGACCTTGTAACATATTGTCATATAAATTAAGTTACAAGACTTTTGTGAAATAAAGTATGATAAATGACATAAGTTTTTTTTATTGATATTCTTAACACTAATACATGGCCACTCAACTTGTATAAACCAACAATTACAAAACATGAAAGATTATTAATATAATTATAGTATACCTTTTGAAAGGATGTTCAATAAAACAATACATATAATTTGGTTAAAGAATATGAACTAGAAAATATATATATATATATATATATATACATATATATATTTGTCATATTATAGTTCATAATAATTACCTTGATTTAGTTTAAATAACTATTCAAAGAAAGCATTGTGTTTCACTTAACATCACATATAAGTATTATGCTAAACCAATTTGTATTTCGAAAAAAAAAATGTTGATATGTAACTACAAATATTAAAATTTGGCATTGATGACGCTTTAATAAAAATTAAAATAAAGAAAGAAATTGTAAAGGCATAAAACCATAATAATTGTTTAAATCACATGAATATGAGAAGTATATATATTTATGATAAGAAACTTTTGATGGACCTATGAGATTCTTACATTAAAAGTATATTCATGATTATTACATTTAATATTGACTAAACAAAAATAAAAAAATCTAGTCCATTCTACTCCATATGTTTCAAGAAGATGTCATGTAAAAGAATATAAAGTGATATAATAATTTTTTTCAAAACAATTCATCACCGTCTTGATAATACAAAAGAAATATGAATTTTAATAAAATCATTTCCTTATGTTTCTATAACACGTAGATTCAAAAATTTCTTAATTTGTTTCATGGATTATAACAAAATTGGATTGACATATTAGATATAAACCTTAATTTAACCCAACATTGTATGAGTTACAATATAGATTATTTTGAGAGATTAAAGTTATAAACAAAACAAGCTAATCTAGACATTATTGACATACCTTAGAATGATCTAACTCCAAAAGGAACTCGTGCTGATAACGTGTTGAATAAAAATGCCCATTAGCAATCAACATATAATAGATAATATAAGAAGGTATGAACATTGAGATAGAGAGAGGAATATCATTTCATTTTTATTCATCTACACATCATATACAAAAGCCACTATTTATAGGGCTATAACATGAATACATACATAATGATACTTGATGATGAAATAGGGGTTATGGGATATAGATAGTCACCTAATAATTATTCATAACAAGAAAAACTATTTTTGTAGGAATTTTGTGTACCTTGTATCTAATAGTTAAAGTTTATTTTATGTGTACTTTGTAGGAAATTACCTACAAATGGATTTTGTCAATAATTTGTGGCAAACTTTGTAGGTATTTCGTCACTAGCAATTTTTCCACAGGGCTTTTTTCCTACAAAACATTTTTGTGAAAAGTTTGTAGCTATTTCACGTTTCTTACAAATTTTCTATAAATAATTTTGTGGGCAAAAAGTTTTTTTTGGGTAGTGATTAATTTAATATTACAGTAATTTATATATTAAATTTTTAATATATAAATTTAGCTCGATTTCTAGGTATGGGTTTCCATCTTTGTCTTCGTGACCATAAGTAGCATGTAAAAAAAGAGTTTTTCATTCCTTTTTGTATTGTTTCTATTCTTTTATTGTAATTTTACTCTATTTTCATTTTAATTTTTGTTACCTTTTATTATTATATATTTTTACTATTTTTTTTAATTCTACTCCATTATATGTATTTCTCTTATGAGTTAAACTTTTTTTCTTTTAGGCGTCTCTTCGTGTGTCAGTATTGACTTTGATTTTTCTTGAGCTGGAAGTCTCTCTGAGAAAAGCTCCGTGTTCAATAGGACAGTGGTAAGGTATCTCAAACCCTACTTTGAGTGGGACATATATTGGGTATGTTTGGTTTGGTTTAGAGTAATTTATAAAATAAAAACAATGGAAAGAAAGATAGAAAAGAAATTGAAAAGAAAAGCAAACATTTATAAAAGTTGTAGATTTGTCATTTGACCCTTTAGAAGCAAGTGTAGAATGCTCATTTTTCTATAAAAAAAATTAATAACTAAAAGTTTTAAAAGAAAATTCTAGTTGCAAATGAAAACCCAAGTACCGCTATAAAACCTAGCCCACCACTCCATTAACCCTCCCCCAACGTTCCCATCATTCTCCCCTCTAAACTCTCCGACCACCTTCTCCGACCACCTTCTCCGACCATCTTCTCCGACCCAACATCCGACACACGAATCCTAAATTCTCACGTACACAATACTCTCACTCATGTGTTTTGTATGGCGGTGTGAGTATTCAAGTGTACAATCTCTTCATCACCAAAACGACGTAGTTCCACATGAGACTACAATATCCACCACCTTCATTTCTAACCTTCTTTCATCCCACCAGATTTCCATCTTCAGTTAACCAAATGGTCCAAATCCACATGGGTCACTCACCACCCGCCGCCGGCCGCCGTAAACGGAAGATTGTGCTGATCATCGGACCCACCGGAGCCGGAAAATCCCGCCTCTCAATCGACCTCGCCACCCGGTTTTTCAAACCCTCCGAGATCATCAACTCCGATAAAATGCAGGTGTACGGTGGACTCGATATCACCACCAACAAAATCACAATGCCGGAACGGGTCGGGGTGCCCCATCACCTCCTCGGAGTAATCGACCCGACGGAATCCGTCTTCACGCCTTCGGATTTCCGGAAACTTGCGGCGCAAGTTATCTCCAACGTCTCCGGATTGCCCATCGTCGTTGGCGGGTCAAGTTCTTTGATCTACTCGCTTGTTGCAAAACGGTTTGACCCGGAATCCAACGTGTTTAACGGGTCGGATCCGGACCCGGTTAGCCTGGAGCTCCGGTTTGATTGTTGTTTCATTTGGATGGATGTGTGTTTGCCGGTTTTGAACCGGTATTTGTCGAACCGGGTCGATGAGATGCTGGATTCGGGTATGTTTGAGGAGTTGGTGGAGTTTTTCGGGTCGGGGGGATTTGATAAGGTGAACCGGGCCGGTTTAGGTCAGGCGATTGGGATACCCGAGTTCGAGGCTTATATGAAGAAGTTTCGGCGAATTGGTGACGTGGCAATTCGACGAAGGGTATAATGAGGCTGTGAGAAGGATCAAGGATAACACGTGTCAACTAGCGAAGAGGCAAGTGGGTAAGATCCTACGGCTGAGGGACGCCGGGTGGGATTTGAAGAGAATAGATGCCACGGAGGCGTTTAGGGTGGCGATGGCAGCGGATTACGGCGGAGTAAAGGCGTCGGAAATTTGGGAAAGAGAGGTGGTGGAACCAAGTGTGAAGATAGTTGAGAAGTTCTTGAAAGAATAGGTGGAATTCGATAGTTATAAAATGACTAAAATATCTTTAAAACGAAGATAGTTGAGAAGTTTTTGAAAGAATAGATGGAATACGATAGTTGTAAAATGACTAAAATGTCTTTAAAACGAGAGTAGATGTTAAAAGACCGAAATGTTTGTAAATGTAAAGTTTAGAGATAACAAGTTAAAAGAGTTTTTTTTTTTTTTTTTTTTCGAATCAAATAGTTAAACTAACTAAACCAGAAGGACGGAAATAACTTGAATTTTCTAACAAATGAAATCATAAGATAAAACACAACTTATAAAAAGATATTGTGGCTAGCATGGAATAGTATTTTTTTTTTAAACATAATTATTTTTCTATTAATTGTAATGTGTAAAACATTCATCTTACTAATTGGGCGCTCCATGGCTAATCCATCGGTCATAACTCATAATTGTTGAGGTTGAAGTCTTTGAAATTGGGTGTTCACCACTCATTATACCCTTATTGTTCTTATAAATATTGTGTCTATGTGTATTCTAATCGTTGGTACTCTGTTTAGTAAAATATCCTATTACTTGTAACTCATGAACGTAAATCGTACCGACTGAACCACGTAAAATTTTGTGTTTTCGTTTCTTTTTCGTTATTAAGGTGTTTATTGTGAATTGATATATAAATCTAACACTAATGGCTATATGGGAGGAAGAGCTAGGGCTCCACCAATTTTGATGTAATAGGACACATGTTCCTGCAAAAATTCTAAAAAACCAGTTTTCATTTCTTTTTGTTTAATTATTGTTATATTGGTATCCGAATAACTATAGGAGTTCACATAGTTTTACAAAATAGATTTCTGTTTTTATTTTGAACCCATACTTTGTTATATTTGATAGCACCACTACAGTTTTTTAAACAGCAAAATTTTGTTCTACAAATGATATTAACCTTCTATTTAGTTTATTAATGAATGTATAAACTCTCAATATTTTTATTTTTTATGAAGAACATTTAGCAATGGCGGATTTACAGGAGGGTTCAGAGGATCCGTTGACCCTCCGACCCACCAAACATTTTTAGAGACGGGATGTTTAAATAAGATGGTTCGTTTGTAGTTTGACCCTCTAAATCATCTCCTCTAATCTCTAGAAGGTAGAATAGTTAAAACAAGAGAGAAAAAGAAAATATAGTCGCCGGAGTTTTTACCGTTTTTGAGAAGTTCTGCAACTCATATGTGAAATGAAGAAGACGGACTAACGTGTGATATTTACAAAAATCGTTAGAGGAAGGTATAAAATGAAAACCTCTCCGAGTTTGGAAAACCGGGTAAACCAAGCTAAAAAATTCGATTTTTGTTCCGATTTTT
Organism: Deinandra increscens subsp. villosa; assembly: GCA_039602395.1. Lineage (NCBI taxonomy): Eukaryota > Viridiplantae > Streptophyta > Magnoliopsida > Asterales > Asteraceae > Deinandra > Deinandra increscens. The sequence continues at coordinate 11,467 of JBCNJP010009860.1, read as the reverse complement.
TTATGATGATTCTCTAAATTAAAAAAAAACCCCTTTATGCAAAAAAATAAAAAAACGCCTAGTAATTTTTTTTTTTAAAAATATTTTATAACCGAGGTTACATATGTAACAGTACCCTGTTACATATGTAACCTCGGTTATTAAATATTTTTTTTAAAAAAATTACTAGGCGTTTTTTCTATTTTTTTTGAAAAAAAAGGGGTCTTTTTAACTTAGAGAATCATCATTAAAAAAATCGGAACAAAAATCGAATTTTTTAGCTTGGTTTTCACGGTTTTCTAAACTCGGAAAGGTTTTCATTATATCCCTCCCCTAATCGTTATGTTTTAATTTTAAATATTTGGGTAATTGGTGTATGCAGCACGCTATGGCCTACAAACTCACCCCTATTACACAATTGTTAATTTTTTAACATTTTTATTATATACTTATTTGACAATCCGTCCACTAAAAAATACTTATTAGACAATAATAATATTATATTAATTTTGGTTCTTATTTTCTTTTACTTATAGACTCTTTTATTACTTTATATATATACTTTACATATTTATATTTATTGTTTTTATTTGATTTTGAACTTTATCTTTTATCATAAAAGTTCTGTTAATTTTAAAGTAATATTTTTTTAAAGATAGTTTATCGAAAACATCCAAATCAAGAATAAAGTGCATTAAATATAGTAACAGTTTAATATCAATAGAATAAGTAATAGGAAAGGTTAAAGATAAATTATCAGTAAGAAATATAAAGTCTATACGAGGATCCTTCGGTAAAAAATGTCAAGTTCCGCTCTCACATTTAGTGTATCACTGTGCTAGAGAGCATAGATGTAAAACAATGTTATCATCTTATTTTAAGTACATAGCATTGTTAACCGTATTTTTTACCTCAAACTCAGTGGTCCAAAGTCCTAAATGCTAATACTATGTTGGTCATTACCCATTATTATGACCTACCCTTGTTTACCTCAAATATTGAACAATGAGTTTAGGGAATGACACCATGTCTTTTTCTCTCCTATACCCGATGCTTATTCTTCTTTCCATGACATATATATATATATATATATATATATATATATATATATATATATATATATATATAGAGTAGAGTTAGGCTACATCAAGCAAATATCCTACATCAGCTACGGACGCCCCTGGGGCGTCGGATCTGGAAACCAACGGCTGAGATCAAGGAGGGGTGTAATGTGTAATTGTTTGGCATTTTAGGCGCGCTATAATCGTGGACTTGTGGCTGTAAGGGTAAAATAGTAAAAAACAAAATCACGTCATAAATTAATTAATTTTATTTTTTTTAATAATCGAATTCAAACTGGCGGAACTTAAACAACTCCACCGAAAAATCAGCGCACCCAAAAACGCAGGGATACGGCGAAAATCTTTTGAAATTTTTGGATTAAAACAACCGATAATCAAAAAGCGACGATGGCGGATAAACTGCAAAAACACGACGGTAAGCTTATCCCTTCTTTTTTATATAATTGAATGTCGACTATATATTCATACATTGTTCAGTGTATGTTTGGCGTAAATTTTCAGCGGGTACCTGTGAAGCAGATAAACTTAAAGAGGAAGCTGATGAACCAGTCAGTAACAAGCCGAAAGGTAGAAGGAAATCTATCGCAATAAAAGGTGTTTATGTTCCTCCTCACTAAGATTTACTTGATATATGGTGTTTAATTTTAAATCTGAATGATTTGTGTAATGCTAGGGTTTTTGTTAATTCTAATAAATCATAATGTATAATAAAATTACACCATATTCACAATGTTATTTTGAACATAATTAGAACATAATAGTTTCAATAGTAATGATCTGTAGAAGATGGTGTGCATCTGAAAAATGTTATTTTGATTTGTGGTGTTATTGAGGAAAAAATTCCCCAATTTTTGAACTTTTTTAACTGATGATGGAATCAGCATTTACATACTGAAACTTGTATAATATGGGTTGTGGTGTATAATTCATGGTGCTTATTTGTTTGGTGAAAACTGTTGGTCAAAAATATTTGTTTGGCTATTCTTTTATCTTAAAAAAGGAAAAGGGAAGCGAAAAAGCTCGCGTATAGCAATCAAAGCTTCATTTAACTACACAAACACACCAGAAACACCAATTGTTCTTGGTATGGGAGACGACTCAGGTACACAACTAATTATGATTTGGGGTAATAATTTAGATTATATGATTTGTAAAAAAAGATATAAAATTGGTCTGAACAATGCAGACTTTGAAGAACCAGCAGTTCTCACAAAAGGCAGGAAAAGAGCTAGAGATAAAACAAGCATTGAATCTGATGATGGTGTATTTGTTCGTAACAAAATGGGAAACAACCGTAAATCGAAAACGGTGGTTGTGAAGGGTATGAGTGATGAAGACAGTGATGACTCTGACTTTGTGTCCATCAAAACAAATACAACTAAGAAGGGTGACAACCCAACGACAGTGCCCCTGGGAACCAAGATCTACCATCCGTTCGATGGTAGTAGGATTAAAGCAAGACTGTCAACATCAAACCTTACCGAATGGTTTGCAACATTCAGCGATAAACAACGGCAAGCAGTACAATCAATTGGATTTGGAAAATTGTTAGGGATTCAGATACATTCAATACCAACAGCATTGGGTTATTGGCTGTTGCATAACTATAATGATGAAACAAGTGTGTTGTGTTTGGGGCATAGAAGTATTGAAATAACACCACAGTTGGTTAATAAGTTGTTGGGAGTTCCAATTGGGAAGAACCTATTAATTGAAAAGAGGACAAGCATCAAGTTGCCTGTAGTCGCTGAGTGGCGCGGCCAATTCAAAAAGGACCCCTGGGTATGTAGGCCATATGTACTTGGTTTTTTTGAGAGAATAAAACAAAGGCAAGACAGCGGCCGCTTGTTTCTGTTGAATTTCTTGGTGGCAGTTATGACTGTAATGGGAAGGACAGACGATAACAACACTGTTAACCAGGGATTTCTGCATGCAGTAACACCAAGTGTGAATATAAGTCAACTCAGGTGGTGTGATTACCTAATAGACTGTATAAAGAAAACAAAGTCAAGGTGGAGAGCTGATAACCCTGAGATGCGTTTCAATGGGTCTCTGTTAATCCTAGCGGTAATATAAACACCAAACTGAGATCCATATATTAACTAGAATGTATATATTTAAAAAAAATTGTATGACTAACTATTTGCTTCTTTGTGTGTTATAAAAAAAAACAGATGGCAATGGTGTATGACACACACCAAAAATCAAAATCTGGTGAGGTTGACGATTACATACGTTACATCAACAGAAACCAGCTTATAAGGTGTGAAAATTGGTTATTTCAAGCACTAGAGCGGAAAGGAGGGGGCAACATTAAGAAAACAGAACCCTCACAAATTGATAAAACAGAGGAAGGAGAGGGATTGAATACCGACGTAGCTGAGGAATTGATGAAAGAAGATGATGAAAAGAAAGAAAACACCATAGCTGGTGAAGTTTATGGGAAAAACACCACAGAAGAAATGTCAGCTGGGAAAATCACAACAGAAGAAGATCCTCCTGCATGCCAACAATTGGATGATATGAATAAACATGGTATGTACATCGATCCCACACAAGAGGCTGAAGTAATAAGATTATGGAAGGAAACAGAAGAGTTTAATAAATTGATTTCTTGTTGTGATGTGTCACCGTCTGGAAACCATTTGAAACTGCCAATACTAACGACACAAATGTCACATGAAGGAAATGATGATCAGGAAGATTCATCGGATAAGCATTTGAGAGTTGAAGATGATGTTGTCGTTCATCATGTATTAAATGATGAATTAAATGATGAAGAAGCGAGTGATGACGATATGTTGCTAAACCAGGATACCGGCGAGCACAACATAGATCCTGATCTATCAGACGTAAGTGAATACTATATTATAACTGTAACTTGTTATGGAAACTTGTATGTGTTAACGTTATCTGATTATTTCTTGATTTATTGACAAAAAAACACCAAAAAATGCGATATACTCTTTGAAAATCCATGCAGGTGTTGATTACTCAAATAACGGATGGGATAAAAGACTTTAAGGATTGTTTCAAAAACATATCAGCGTTGTTTGAACATGCAATTACAAAGTACCCTCAAAACATGGCTATCCGGGATAAAGTGGCGGAATGGAAGCATTTAATTAATGATACTATTAAGAAGCATGTGGGTGGTGAGCCAGATGTGTGTGATGAATCTAAAAACGCCACAAATACAGAACCGTCAAAGAGTACCGGGGTGGACGAGTGGGATGATAATGAAGTTGCAAAATGGAATATTGCTGGTAAAGTATTCAAATATATTATCAGGAAAAAAAAGGAGGTGGATGCTGGTGAGGAGAAAGAAATGTTTAGAGTAATTATGAAGCTTGACACTCAAGTTGCTAGAGACGAAGACACACAAACAAACGCTGGACAGACATTGGATAGCACCAAAGGAACACAGTTCAGCGATTCTTTTTTGTCTTCAGTTGATAGAAGATTTGGAGAACTTGAAAGGGAGAAAAAAATAGCCGATGATAAATTGGATGGTATCCAAATGAGTAGACCATCATTCGACTTGGGTGTTGAAGGAATAACACCACATGGGACCGAGGAATGCACAACAGCTTCTGTTTTTACACAGCCGATTGGTGAGACAACAATAGTGAGAGAAATGCTCATCCCAGTGTTTGATTCGACACCAGCTAAACCAGTGTTTGATTCAACACCAGCAAAACCAGTTTTTGACAACACACCATGTAAAGCTTTTGAGAAAACACCACTTGAACTGACAACTACCCAGTACAGTCAAGGTTATTTAGAAGAGGTTGATGAACTCGAACAGAATTCAATGAAAAAATACTGTGACACAAAGGAGCCTACATCAGATGTTGATATCCTGATAAAGACTTCCACTTTCCTGCAAGCAGAAGAAAAAGAAAAAACACCAAATGCTGTGCATACTGCAGTGGAATCGGTTAAACCCATGGAGGAACATTGTGATGTAAGTGCTCCTAAACAATCAAATAGAATGAAGGTGTTGATGGAGGCGGTGACAACACCGTATATAAATGAGATTGTCAAGATAGAAGAAGAAACAACAACTATAGAGAAGAACCTTGTGAATTGTATATTCTCAGCTCATGGAGATATAATGTGAGTGTTAAAAAACACCATGAATTTTATTAAAAACAAAAATCAACCCATCTGCTTTATTATTTATTTATTTCAAACCAAAAAATGCAGGGATGTCTTGTTCTCAATTCCAGGGAGATCTATGGTTTGGAGGGTTGTTTTTGAAAGCATGAAGAATGGGCATTATGTCCATAACAACAATATACAAACATGGACACAAATCCTGAATTTTGAAGAAAAGTTCAAGTTTGATCAAGAAATGAAGAGGCTGTTCTGTACCGAGATTATGATTGTAAGTACCCTAATATATAAAACACCATATACTTTTAACTTGTGACTTATGGAGTTTATTTACATATTTATTTCAAGCTACGCTGATACTGACTTCATAACCACATAATATTTAAAATAAAAAAAAACAGCACAGAGACCACTTTCAAAAATCAGAAGAAGAACGGAATGAGCAGTTTAAACATCACATGACAAGAGTGTTATCCGACGTTGAGGCGGAAAGCATCAACGAATTCAACTTGGTAATGATGCCTGTGATAAAAGGTAACCACTATTACATAGTGAGTTTCAATCTAGAAAAAAACACCGTCGAGTTGATTGATAACAGCGCACAGCAGCCGAGAATGCCGGTCTCTGAGAAATATGATTTGTGGCCTGAAAAATTGGTACACTACTTATTCAAAAAAAAAAAATTTTTTGAAAAGCTAAAACATTAAATTTTTTTTGACATTTTAGATTTTATTTTGTCACAGAGAGATGCATTCTCACAATACTTGGTGAATGTGAAACATCCATGTGGGGGAAAGATGAAGGACTGGGAGGTGGTGAGATTAGAGATGCCGTGGCGTACAACATGTAACGTGATAGACTGTGGTGTATTTGTAATGAGGCACCTGGAAACGTATTTTGGTACAGGAATGAATGGTTGGGAATGTGGATTGTTGGAAGAGGGTCAAGAGCAACAAAGGCAGCTTAATAGGCTGCGGGTAAAATACACAGCAAAGATGCTATTGCACCCAGCAAACGCCCACAAACAAGCTGTAATCAAGGACATGAAGAAATATTTGAGGTTGCCAACAGATGTGAAGCTAGAACTGCACCGAGTAGCTAACGAAAAAATCGAGACTAGGATTGCAGAGAATATTGCGTGATAATTTCAAAAACATTGGATTTAAAAAAAAAACACCGGCTAACTAGAACACTATCTTATTTTTTTTAATAGTATCTCTTTATTTTGGGTGTTATCGCTGTATTCCGATGATTATTACTTCGTAAAATGGCTTGGATTTGTTATACAGTTTAGAATATTTTAGTGCTAGTTTAATGACTTCATTGATTTGATATACAATTTTTAAAAAAAAATGGATAAATATGAAAATAAATGTTATATGGCTGTAAGTAAATCTACTGATTTTATCTACCAAGATCTAAAAACATCACAATCACATAAAAGCTATATTAACACCATACAGAATCTAATCATGAAACTATCTACCCCCAAATCTGTAAACATCACAATCACAATTTAATAGCTGAAAAAAGAGATTAGATAAAAAAGAAACTTCTTTATTGAAAAATATTGAAAACATAGCATTACATATAAAACACCATACCAAACAAAGTGACATAAAGTAAATAAATAAAAAAAAAACTAAGCATGTGACTTCAAGAACTCCATCTTCAAATCCTCAGAAGCATTGATTGTCCTCATTATCTCTGCTAGAAGATCCATCAGCTGCTGATCTTCGATCTTCTCCAGGATTTTGTGCTCAATCGCCTTATTTTTGACAGAGCTAGACGGAAGATCAGATAGAATTCCTTTGACCTGATTGCGGAAAACATCAGACGCCTTGAGCAGATCTCTCATAGATATTACAGTTCCCATCATATCTTGGTCGACCTTGTGCTGTTTCAAAACCCAATCAAAAAAGTTGAGGACACCAGAATCATCAGACGATGAAGACGCCATAAAAATAAAAAAAGTGTAGAAATAAATAAAAATGTTGAAGATAACTATTAAGAGGGGGAGGGGGCGATAAGATCAACAACCTAACCCTACTCCCCTGTTTATATAGGCATCATGGCCCTCGGGTAAAAAGAAACAGAAAAGTCATTCAACCGTCGAAAAAAAAAATTAATAATTAATAATTACAGTTGTATCATAACGTAAGCATGACAGAACCACGCGTCTATAGAATCCAAAAGGTTTTCATCGTTTAACGCAAAATTAATTAAGTGGATTAATTGCCCTCGGTAAAAAAAATACACCGACCTGCAGTTGCTATATAATCATAACCCCCTAAACGCCATTACCTCCACACACTTTTACACCCCAAACGCCATCACCTCCCACACCTTTACACCACCAACATTTTAACTTACCTGCTATGGCGTCTTCATCAGCATCGGAAGTGAAAAAGGTCGTGGTCAAACACCACGAAGATGAAATCTCCGGCGTACATCGCAATGTCCGTACGGAGCTTATCAAACTACATTGTATGGCGGGGATGAACGAGGTTGCAAACAAGAATATGAGACTTCAGACTATGCTGAAACGGAAAACGCCACATCAAGAAGCGACAATTGCTTACCTGAAGAGTCAGGAGGAGTTAGACGACAGGATCAACACTTTGTTGCAAGAAGCAATAAGGAGGGAGGAAGGCATGTTCAAAAGAAGGGAAGCTGCTGTTGCGGAGATCGTGAAGAGGGTTGACGGTTAATATTACTATTTTTCTTTTTTTAATGTTTTTTAGTTTTTTTTTTTCCTTTTTTTTTTCTTTGTCTATGTTCCGTTCATGATAGTAGCACCATATAGTTTAAATATCGTATTATGAAGTTTTGTAAAATTATATGGTTGTTAGTAATGAAACAACAACTTTTGGTTTGAAAAAACAATTAGATCGATTATAACATAAAAAACTAAAATCATAATATCAGTAACATATAAAAAAATGTCATTTAACATATAAAAAAAATAAATTAATATCATTAACTTTCACTCCGAAAAATGAAAAAACAACACATCAAAATAAAAAATAAATTATATTTGCTTTTGGATGAAAAAAATATAATCTTTCAGAAGAAATACCATTCGTTATTTAAAATAGATCATTATGACAACCATGTATGGTCTCAACACAGTAAATAAAAAAAACCAGAGTTTAACAACCCAAATAAACAACCAAATTGCCATGCAAAAACACCATAATGTTTACTGTTTGTTATTACGCGACCTCAATTGGCGAGTGGAAGAACCAACAACGCTGCTCTGTTGTGTGCAATCAACGCCTTTACCCTTCTTGCTCTTGTCCATCACATTTGCGACGTTACCATAATCATCGTCGTCGTTCTGTTTACGTTGTGGACACGTTGTTGCATAATGGCCATATCTAAAACAGTTCTGACACTGTTTTTGTTTGGATGGTCCAATAACGCTGCTCTGTGGTGTAGATTCGACACCTTTACCCTTTTGGCTCTTGTCCACCACATTTGCAACGTTAACAGATTCAGCGCCGTTGATATTCTGTTGAGGTTCTGGACACGTTGTTGCATAGTGTCCATATTCAAAACAGTTTTGACACTGTTTTTGTTTCCTGCCAGCTTTGACTATGGCCTCTTCTATCTTTGACTTGATACGCTTATGTGAACCAGAACCTTTAGTCTTATAACCAAGAGGCACCCTAACAGGCAACCTGTCGTTTTGAGACGTTCCAGTCAACTCACCAAACCTGATAACACCATTTAATAAAAAATGTATATTGTTAGAAAACAATTAAATTCCAAAAAAAAAACAGGGAAAAAAAACGCCACATACCTATCTCTTTTACCCGGTGGGGGTGGCACAAACTCAATGTTGTCAGCCTTTTGCATATAACTTTCAACGTGTTCCTTGTACAAAGACAGCTCTTGCATATTAACCGATAGCTTGTTTAAAATGTATTCGTTCGCATACATTATATCACGCATCAAGGCACGACCGCCATCGTCAAATACAGGAACAACAGATGAATCATCGTTACGATTAGAACCATTGGGCACCACATCACGTCTCCAACGTCGTAGCACATATTTCTTGGGAAATTCCCTAATGTCCATCTGTCTTAAAACGTAGAATATATGCCTACATAATAGACCAAAACTTTCAAAACGTTGGCATTCACAGTATATAGTCATGTCGGACTCACGATACATCACCTGCATTTTTCATAAAAACATCATGACTAATAAAACCAAAGATGTTGTTTAAATGTAAGACCAAATTAAAAAAAAAATAATACCTCAAATGGCTTGGTAGTCATCTGAGTCCAATCTTTTATATAGTACTTAACGAAATCACCTTCCGGGTGGTAAGTTTGGCACATAAGCTTCCTCATATAGTCAATTTCATGCTGTGCGTCGAGAAAGGTTGTCCTGGTGTATATTTTTGCAGCTTCGGCTTCAAGCCACCATATAGTTTTCAACTCGGGATTAGTGAACCGAGAGTCATGGTCGTTCTTACGGTGTGTATGACGCTGGGACTCCAAGGCTGATTCATAGTGTGACAGAAACTCGACTAACGTAGACCTGGAATTGCACAGCTGTCCAAAGAAATGATTTTCACTTTCAGAACGCGATGTGGTCCTCATCAATCCAGAAAACAACTCATCTTTATTGTGCGCAGGAATCCACGATTTGCGTATGCCAAACATATCGTGTAACCACTTGTTGTCTTTTAAATTATACTGATCAATAATAGCCTGCCACTTTTTATCAAACTCTTCAGATGATATTGCATCAGTCCACACGATATTGCAAATATCTTTTTTGAAATCTGTGGAGTTACACAGCCGAACACCCACCTGAAAAAAAAAATAATAAAAACAAACCACTAGAAAATTAACAATCATTTAAAAAAGGTACATAAAGAACAAGAACAATAACAAACAAAAACACCATACCTTTATCGAAAGCTTGTTCATAATGTGCCACATGCAGAAACGATGTCTTGATTTTTTAAGAACAAGATCAATTGCTTTAGTCATGGCAGGGTCTTGATCTGTCACAACGACCTGAGGTTGTTTGAAAAATGCTTTCAGAAAACACCTTAACAGCCATACATATGATTCTGTTGTTTCAGATGCAAGTAACGCTCCACAAAATGTTACGTTACAGCAATGGTTGTCAATCCCTGTGAATGGTACAAACACCATAGAGTACCTATACAAAAACCAAAAACTTTATCTGATTGAAACAAAAAAAAAAAAAAGGCAACGACGAAAAACAACATAAAAACGCCACACTGACAACCATATTATAATTGAAACATAGATAAATTTTTTACTTGTTCGAGCGGTAAGTTGCATCAAATGACATCACATCACCAAATATATGGTAGTTCTTCTTCCCAAGCTCATCAGCCCAAAACAAACCCCTCAAACAGTTTTGATCATCAGTAGTATACTCACATGAGAAGTTTGGCAGATACTCTTTCTTCCTCATTAAATGATTTACAGCCATTTCAGCGTCATACTCACCAATCACAGTGTTATATTTCTTCCTGTAATTTTTAAAATCTTCCCTTGACGCACCAACTTCCTCAAAGCCACCATAAATCTCCCTCATCATATTAAAAGCTCTTACAGGACCAACATTCATCCTAGACATGCTGTTAATGATGTGTTTGTGCAAATGGGTAAGTTTCCTAGATGATACAAGAAAATGCATATCCTCCTCATCAACAAACGGATGATTATGCTTTTCAACAAATTTCTTCACACACCACAAATTGCATTCAAACACCACACACATCTCTGCCTTACATCCAACTCTTTTAGACACACTAATTCTGGATGCCTTTTGCCTAGCAGTGTCATTAAGTGTGTCAACCTTCTTTTTTTTATTAAACCCTTCCTGAGAACATACAAACTGTTTCTGCGTGCTAGCACCAAAACGATCATGTCTCTCAGTTGACTTACGCACACTAAATCCGGAAATTCTAGCATAATACTGATAATATTTTAATGCATGGTCAAGCGATACGAATAACGTTCCTTCATACGGTTTATTCTTCACTGGAACATCAGGGATATAGAATTTTTGACCAGAGTTAGGGGACGTCACCTCAATACCAACAACCTTGTGCATGTAAACATCTATCACAAAAACGCCATATCACGTTAGTAAAATTGGAGATCGTAATAAAAAATCTTAACCTAAGAAACAAACAAAATTGAGTTACCCCGTAAAATAAAAACGCCATACTATCCAACTATATGGTAATTGTTCTTTTTAACAAAATTAAACAGATAAACACAAAA
>JBCNJP010009859.1:0-26134 GCA_039602395.1 Deinandra increscens subsp. villosa | reverse complement strand
ATATTTGGCCACGGGTACAAAATATATGTGGCTAAAACGAGAATTTCTTACCTTTGGCCACGTTTTTTACAAAACAGTGGCTATGCGATATCATAAAAACCGTGGCCAAAGCCACTTTTTGACGTAGTGACACCCATGTATGCCTCATTCGTATCTTTGTCAAAAACACATCATAACTCTTACCTCGACAAATGTTGAGGCGGAACCGGCATCAATGAGGCAGAGTCTCTTACTGTCCATTATTGTTCGCCATTAAAAGACTTGGACCACCTGAACAAATATTTAACCTCAGTGTGTATCAAACCATTAAAAGAGTTGCATACATTTCAAAGAAAAGCTTGAGGGTTTTTTTAGATGTCTGCTACTAAACAGGCAATATATAGCCTTCTCTAAAATTAAAAATCATAGTAAATGCACATAACTTTTCCCTCAAATTGAACATAGAAGCAAGTATATTACCTTGATTTTGTTCATGTATTTTGTTCCAATGAAGCAAAGAGCACAACTACCACAGCCCAGCACCACCAACAAAATCCATTTCCCCCCTTAACCCGAATCTGTTCGCCACCACCCAAAAAAAAGATCAGGTCACCCAAAATCACCTAAAATTGCAACAATAAGTTATAGGGCTAGCAATAACAAAAGAAGTTCGAGTTCGATTTCAGCATACTTAAAGTTCAAACATTTAACAAACAGAGAAAATGAAAAGGGGTTTTATCTACCCTAAAATAATAACACCATTTAAACAGACCCAAATCATCATCATCCAGAAACGAAACAAAAATTAGATCAAGAAACAATGGAAATCAAATGTTCGCAGCCAAAATATAATGCCTAAAAGTATGATATGATAATTTCAATTAATCTAAATTACATTGAGCTTAAGAGTAACATAATATAACATATTTACCTTGAGGATAGACAGACGCAACTTTTAGCAAAGTTTGATGTATGGGCTTCATAAGGAGTATCAAAACTGAGAATGTGACTTCTAGAATTAGAATGTCAAATTTAACACGGTGAAGAAAATAAACACAGCATCCTCCAACTAAATCTCACCATGAGATTTTGTTGATTTGCATACTATTGACTATCTTTCCTCATCTCTGTTGACTACACGAAATCACAAACACGCAATTATAACGAAATTCATCCCCCCACCTAGCACATACTCTCCATTGAAATTTAATACCAAAAACCTAGAAATCAAGAACACAATCCAAATAAGCATAAAATCACTTAAATTGGGGATACCTTAGCCAACGATATTGGACTCTTTGGCACCACCAGTGACCCATTTCATATTCCACCAAGATGAAGCTTCAAGACATTCAATGACTCGCAAAAGTGCATCCAAGTAAGTCCACACAATTACCAAATTGCATAAATCATTCAACAAAAAAGCACAGATCTAAACCCAAACTCAAAGAAAAAAAGAAAATAAATTTGAGAAATCCAACCTGCAAATACCCTCAATAATCCTTTGCTGCTCACGCAAACTTATGCATCCGTCGCAAACTTTTTACCAAACTCCTGCAAACTTATGCATCCGTCACCGTCCGTATCGATCTCGTTAAGCATCAAGCTAAGTTCCCCCGGACTAATCGGCTCAGATCCTCCGATCCGGCTCAACAGCGCCGCCAGTTCTGATCTCGTTATCCTCCCGTAGCCGTCGGAGTCCATTATCCGGAACGCCTGTATCAATTCGTACTGCAGGTCACCGGAGATCTCCGAAAACTCACCGGAAAATTGATCATGCGAGCGCGTCGGGAGTACGCTTTTCCGGTGGTGAGTGGACTCCGGTGAGCCGGAGGACGCCGTGATGGAGGAACCGAAAGAGGACTGATCGGATCTGGAAACTGTGGTTTGTTTTTTAGATCTGAAGGTTTTTAGGGCTAATTTTTCCGGCGAGTTTCATGATTGTGGCGGTCGATAGAGAATAAATGGATAACGCCGTGGCTCTTTTTTATGTGTAGATCCGGATCCGGATCCGACCCCGTCCAGGATCCAAATGGCACAGTTCCATAAGTGGTGTTTGTCTATTGTATATATATATACAATCACTACTACAAAAAAATGCCTTTCTTGACGCGCAATGCGTGTCAAGAAAGGGGTCAGATGACGCGCATTTGCGCGTCAAGGAAGGCCATGTCAAGAAGCTTCTTGACACGTAAAATGCGTGTCATCCCGTTCTTGACGCGCGAACGATGACACGCATTTTATGACGCGCAATGCGCGTCATAAAATGCGTGTCAAGGAAGCCCATGTCATAAATCTGCTTATGACACGCATTTATGCGTGTCATTTAATTTTTAATAAAAAATTCTAAAATCACTAGTTTCCACATTAAATGACAATTAATTTAATAATACCAAAATAAAATACACTTATAGCAAAATAATGCATTTCATATATATAGGAATTAAAACAATGCGTTTCATATACATACAACTACTAGTTAAGAGTTCCAAAGTTAATCACAAAAGTTTACAAATATACGACACTACTCCGGGTTCTGGAAAATAAAGTTTGCCACATAAGTTGCCCGGTCTTTGAGCTTGCTTACTCCTGGCCACATTTCTTCGCTGGGTGTACCTAATAAACTGATTATGAAATGATGTCACATGAGAAAAAAACACACATGTACAAGGAAAAAAGTAGTAATGTGCGTTTGTTTTGAATCATCATGCATTTAGTTTATATTGAATAGATTCTCAATAGAAATGTAATAACTTGTGCCTCAATTTGCCATTAAAAATTTTTAGCTCGGTAAGATGGAAACTGAAGGGGTACATGCTAAATTTTCAGCTCAGTTCTTGGATGTGTTGGCTAAAGTGCTAAACTTGAATATGGTTGTAGGTTGCACATGTTGTGGCAAGACATGCAGCAGAGTAGATTATTAAGCACCTCGGGTTTACCATGGGGCAACTAATTTTGTATCAATTTATTATGTCAGATCTGAAGTGTGGCAACCTACAACCATAGTCAAGACCTGCAGCTGAGCAGATTACAAAGGGTACTTTACTTACAGTTACTGCAATCAGTGGCCTGTTTGTTGACTTTAAACCTAGGGAGATTACTGCCAATGTGAATTAAAAGGTTTTGGACTACAAATGCAAATGAAAATGAAGATTGGTAATAATGCTTACAATTTATGGAACCCTAATCTGCAGTCTTATTCTGTGTTTGATGGCATGGATGTGGGCACGAGAAGTTGCAGCAGAACCTGATGCCACAGAAACTGCCAATTTAACCAAAGAACCCAAACGCTCTCCAACTACCTGTAAAGTAAAGTCAACATATTTACATGATAATGATAAAAATATAACAAATAAAGTCATGATGATGGATTATATATTAACGCATCAGTGAAATTACTGGAGCTGATATAAATCAGCATGGATTAATTAAGGAAAACATCAGCAACTAGGTATTGTTGATGGTACGTGAAGATACAATGGCAATAGAGTCTATTGATTAACCAGTAATTATTTAGAGCACTAAGTCGTTTTTGTAAAATCTTCTTGTTATAAAATAGAATTATAATTATAATTATGTCAGTTCTAGAAGAGCATAGTGAGATTTAATCAAAGTAAACACTAACCAAGCATAATCTATATACAATCAAGCATAATAACAACATTTAGCTAACTGATTTAGATGATATAGTGACGATTCATACGAACGGTTGAGCACCCTCCAAATCAAAGCTACAAAGAGCCTTCCACAAAACCTACAAGAATGTATTGTGCTAGTATCACAAAATCAGTCTGTTATCCTAGTATCACAAAATAAGTCTGATGCCTGAGACTTCTAGTTAGTTTTAGAAGGAGAAACTTTATGAGGATAGAAGTAAATAGAATGATAGGGAAAATAAAATAAAACATAAAAAAAATTAGAAAAATAATTGCTTAATATATGATAAAATTTGGTTAGGTCAGAGTAAACAGGTATATATTTTTGTAGTTGTAATATGGACAACATATAACATATGTTAACTTGAAATCAATATTTTGAAAGCCTATGTATTTAACAATGTGGTTATCAATGTCCAATATGATTCACTTTATTGTTACTTGTTAGCACCTGAAACAAAATATATGGGAACGAAAAAAATAACTCTATAATTTGTTCAACATCGAAGAAAATAAGTTTGGTATATTAACTTATTAGGTAACCGTAAATGTATAAAAAAAGCTACATATTTGAGAAAAAATGGTTGATTTTATTATAAACATTTAGGGAACAGATGACATAAAAACCACAATTGGGTAAAAAAAAGGGCTGATTAACATTTGAGAAGGATTAACCTAATTGTATAGCGCATACTCTCTTGACATATATTATATTAACAACATTCAGGTAAGGAAATGAGTACCAAACAACAAATACAACGTGAGCCTAAATCTTGACAGGCATGATAAACGAAGACTATATACAGAATTTCAAAACCTAAAACATGAAAACATATAATGAAGTTATAAGATACGTGTAAATCTCTAACACATACTATATTACAAAAAAAACTCTAATACCAACATTAGGCCTATAAACCACATACAGCTCAGAAAAAGAGTTCCAAATAACAACATATCAATCGTAAATCACCTGCTAGGAAAGAGCTCAACAATGGATTTCAACCTAAAAAAAAATCATATTCTATATTGAGGTCACAATTGTTGTAAATCACATCCATAAAGCAGAGACATTAAACATTAGACTATCTATACATTTAAAGAATAGCTCAGAAAAAAGATATTCGATTTTAAATAACCTATCTTTTGTGACTAATCTCCACTAAAAAAATCTGTACAATGGACTTCAACCTCTACAAAAATCAAATTCTATATTGCAGTTATGGTTATTATAAATAACAGCCATAAAGTAGCAACAATAAACATTAAACTATATATTTAAATCAAGAACAGAGAACGAAAACAAACAAATTGAAGCTGAAAACGATGGTATAAGTTATGTATAAATTCATACCCAAAACGTATACATCAATCATAGAATTTAAATCAAGCGGAAACAGCTGTGGGGTTATAAAAATCAACATTATAAGCTACAAATACCAAACATATCAGAAAGGTAAAGCACAATTCTAGGGCTAAAGCAAAGGAAAGCACCAAAAATTAAACATAAAAAGTAAGATTTCAGCTGCGTCGGTGGGCTATAACATAAAGACTGGTCAAAGCAAGTGCAGTGATTGAAGACTAAAAATCAAAAACTTAAAAACCCTAACCTTGATGAAAGAGAGCAGAGACCGAAGACGGAGAAGAGGAATGGTCTAGGTGCGGGCAATGAAGAAGATTGAGTATAGAAGTGATGAATGGCTGAACCTACTAAAGCTATTAAGCCAAAAAAAAAAGAACACCCACGAAGATGAATACGTAAAAGCGAACACGTGGAGAGTATTTAAAAAGGAAAAAGAATTTAAAGATATTACCTGGTAAGAATCGAAACATCATTGGTGAGTATTAAGAGCAGGCGACTTGGAGACAATCATCGGCCTACGTCGCCAATCGTTCAGGCGACGATCTAGAGCTCAAAATTGGTGTTCTTCTCAATAGCGGTGTTCTTCTCAAACTTTCAAGGGCTCAAAGTCAGTGTTCTTCTCCGTCCAATTTGAGTTCCTCTCCGTTGTAACGGTACTAGGGTTAGGGTTCTTGGTCTGGTCTCCGTTGGCTAAATAGGTGTTCTTCTCCACTGGTAAAAAGCAGACTGATGGTAAAATAAGGTTAGGATGCGAAGATGGAGCAAAATCGGTGTTCTTTTAGGTGGATAAGATGAAGCAGAGAGATGGGGCGAAAATGGATGGGAGATTAGGGTTAAAATTTCGGGAAATGAAGCAGAAGAAGGGGAGTGGGAAAATCTTGGCGCTTAATGAAAATTTAGGGTAAATTATAGGCGGGAAAATAAAATAAAAAACGACGGTTTCAAGATGGCGCGCATTTTTTAAGTGTACTCCGTGTTTTCTTTTTTATATTTATGACAGAAATTTTATGACGCGCAAAAATGCGCATCATCAACTCTTAGGATTTAACAAATCTTGACAGTTTTTTTTATGACACGTGTTTTTGCGCGTCATTAAAAACCGCGCGTCATCGTTCGCGCGTCAAGAAAGGCCATGTTTCTAGTAGTGAATATCAATATGGTGTTTTTATTACCGCTAGGATTAACAGAGATCCATTTAATCGCATTTCAGGGTTATCAGCTCTCCACTTTGACTTTGTTTTCTTTAGGCAGTCTATTAGGTAATCACACAACCTGAGTTGACTTATAATCACACTTAGTGTTATTGCATGCAAAAATCCCTGGTTATCAGTGCTGTTATCGTCTGTTCTTCCCATTACAGTCATAACTGCCACCAAGAAATTCAACAGAAACAAGCGACCACTGTCTTGCCTTGGTTTTATCCTCTGAAAAAAACCAAGTACATATGGCCTAGATACCCAATGTTCCTTTCTGAATTGACCTCGCCACTCAGCGACTACAGGGATGGTAGATGTTGGTTCTCAAAGGCACAGACGTTGGTTCTTCACCTTTCTTAATTGTACTTGATTTTTTGACACAAAGTCAGAGTCATCACTTTCTTCATCACTCATACCCTTTACAACCCCTATTTTCGCTTTACGTTTGTTTCCCATTTTGTTACGAACGAATATACCATCATCAGATTCACTGCTTGTTTGATCTCTAGCTCTTTTCCTACCTTTTGTGACAACTGGTGGTTGTTCAAAGTCTGCATTTTTCCCAACAATTTTATATCTTACAAAGCATATAATCTAACTTATTTCCCAAATCATAATAAAGTTGTGTACCTGAGTCGTCACCCATATCAGGAACAATTGGTGTTTCTGGTGTGTTTGTGTATTTAAATGAAGTTTTGATTGCTATACGCGAGCTTTTTCGCCTTCCTCTTCCTATTTTTAGATGAAAAAAATAGCCAAACAAATATTTGACAAACAGATATACCAACTAAATAAACACCATGAATTATACACCATAAACGATATTATAGAAATTCTGTATGTAAATGGTGATTCCATCATACACAAGCAGTTATTAACTTTCTGAAATTGGGGAATAGTTATTCAATAACACCTCAAATCAAAATATCATGTTCAGATGCCCAACATTTATTACAGATCATTACAATTCAAACTCTTATGTTTTCATTATCTTCCATCGTCGCTTTGATGACCATGGTGTAAATGTATTATACAATTGGATTTATTAGCATCAAATATAAACCCTAGCATTACACAGATCATTATTTTAAAAATGAATTAAACACCATATATCAAGTAAATATGAGTAATAAGGAACATAAACACCTTTTATTGCGACCGATTTTCTTCTACCTTGCGTGCTGTTACTGACTGGTTCATCATCTTCCTTTTTAAGATTCTCGGGAACACATGTAGCCGCGGTAATATTATGCCAAAGAAGCCACGAAAAATCTATGAACATATAATAGACATTCAATCATAAAAAAAAAGAAGGAAAAAACTTACTGTCGTGTTTTTGCAGTTTATCCGCCATCGTCGTTTTGATTATCGTTTGTTTAAATCAAAAAATATCAAAAGATTTTCATCGAATCCTTGCGTTTTTGGGGGAGCTGATTTTTCGGTGGAATGGTTTTTGTTCCGCCAATTTGAATTCGTTTATTTTAAAGAAATAAAACAAATTAATTGAGACGTGATTTTGGATTTGACTATTTTACCCTTGAAGCCACACGCCCACGATTCAAGCGCGCCTAAAATGGGAAATAATTACACATTACACCCCTCCTTGATTTCGGCCGTTGATTTCCAGATCCGACGCACCTGGTGCGTCCGTAGATGATGTATTGTATTTATGTGATGTAGCCTAACTCTTCTCTCTCTCTCTCTCTCTCTCTCTCTATATATATATATATATATATATATATATATATATATATATATATATATATATATTAAAAAGTTCATTGTAGACACCCCCATAAGTGTAGACAGGTAAACACCTTATTTCACATGTGACATTACTCTATTTCACATGTGAAATACAATAAAAAAAAACTTTTTTTTTTAGATTTTATGTAAATAAATAAATAAAATCTAACATAAACAATGAGAATTGTAATAAATTTAATTCATGAATGATGCAGATTACGCACACTCGTTCTGATCCTTTCGTTTTACTCTTTTTTCCAAATCAAGCCATGTGTATCATAGATTTCATTACGTAGTCATTCATAAATTTTCATAATTCTCATTATTTATCTTAGGATTTATTTATTTATTTACATAAAATCTATAAAAAAAAAGTTTTATTTATTAAATTTCACATGCAAAATAGAGTAATTTCACATGTAAAATAGGGTGTCTACCTGTCTACACTTATGAAGAGTGTCTACAATGAACCTCACCCTAGATATATATAGGGTGAGGTTCATTGTCGACACCCCCATAATTGAATTCACATTCATGAATTAAATTTTTCACAATTCTCATTGTTTATCTTAGATTTTATTTATATATTTATATAAAAATCTAAAAAAAAGTTTTTTTTATTGAATTTCACATGCGAAATAGAGTAATTTCATATGTGAAATAGGGTGTCTACCTGTTAACACTTATGGGGGTGTCTACAATGAACTTTTCACTATATATATATATATATATACATATATATATATATATATATATATAGGGTTAGGTTCAAATGAGAACTTTTTATTTTGAGAACTTTTAAGAACTAAATCTCAACCACTAATTTTAGGTGGGGACCACTATAATTCATGGGGGGTTTTCCATATATATAAACTAGTGGCTGAGATTAGTTCTTTTTAGTTCTCAAACCCAATTGGTTCTCAAATGATCATCTCCCTATATATATAGGGAGATGATCATTTAAGAAACAAATGGTTTTGAGAACTGTTGAGAACCAATATGAGACACTAATTATATATAAGAAAATCTCCTCATTAATTTGAGTGGCCCCCCTCTGAAAATTAGTGGCTCAGAATGGTTTTTAGAAGTTCTAAAAACCAATTGGTTCTCATTTGAACCTATTATATATATATAATATATATAATATATATATAGAAGGCGGATTAAATGAGTTAATTGATTTTGCCTAAGTTCAGTGAGGCATAATCTGGACCATTAGATTAAGTGGTGGATGGATAAGATTGGAGGAGATGAGATGGAAGAAATCTGTAAGACTAGAAGGGTAAAATGGGGAGAACAACTCTTTTTGACTTTTTTCAAGTTTTCCCCCATTTTTTAAATGGACATAACTTTTTTTATGCGATTTAGGGTCCTGCTGACTTTCAGACCTAGTCTCAAATCAAAAATAAAATCACGACGATAGTTATGGTGAAATTCATTTTCGAAAATAATGTCGTATGGAAAAAGTTATGACCGTTTAAAATTTTTAGGGGGGGGGGGGGACTTGAAAAAACCCAACAATACTTGGTCTCCCTATTTTACCCTTCCGTAATTTCACCCTATTTCACATGTGAAATTACTTTATTTCACATGTGAAATATTCTGAACAATGAGAAAAAGAAATTAATCATAACCATTAGATCAAGAGATCTAATTGAAAAAAATGTGTCTACCTGTCTACACTTATGGAGGTGTGTACAATGAATTTTTCAGTATATACATATATATATATATATATATATGTAGGGGTTGGAATGGTTAATAACCCAACCTTATTGAAATAACCAAATAACTTGTATTCATTGGTTGAAAAAAATCTGGATACACAAGAGCTTGCCACATGTCCATCTTTTTTTTTTACATAAAAAAGGGCAAAATAGTCTTTCTACACAACCATATAAACCACCCCCTTCATTTTAGAAAGCCTATAACTTTTTTATACCTTGTCGGATTTTTATAAAAATTACACCATTAAACTCGTCGCATTTTTATCTTTAATTCAAGTATAGTCTCGACGTTTTTTGTTACCGTTTTTTCAGACGTGCTGTGTAGCACTAATGTTACACCTACTAATGTCATTGTTACAACTATTAATTGTGGCAAAAATTAAATCCATACACTCACAATAGGTAGCATCAATGTTTTTACTAAAGTACAATTGAATATGCATATATTACAAACCATAAATGCATCAATATGCATATAAACACTGATGCTAAACCAATTAACAGTGGTGTGATAATCAGTAGCACCAGTGGTATCAAGATTCCATAAAAATTAATTGAATGTATAAATAAATAAACTATTATGCTAATACAATTAACGGTGGTGTGATAATCAATAGCATCATCGGTGCTATCAAGATTCCATAAAAATTAATTGAATGTATAAATATATATACAACTGACAAGTTAACATGTAATAAACTAAAACGCAATGATATAAAAAACACAGTAACACAATTATCGTAAAAATTCTATAGATTTTGGAAAACATAATCGGAGATTCAGAGTTTTTGAAGTTATAAACTTGGGTCTACCTCTTGAGTATTCATCAATCATCATCATCATCTTTCAGTAAAATCAAAACATGGAAAAAGTATCATCAGACCACACCCTAGCTCCAAAACGGAAAATGGGAAGGAAATCTGAAAAAAAATCATAACCTATCAAGTTGGGAAGCTACCCCCCGGAATCGAGACACATGTCGCCGGAATCGCATTTGACCTCTTCCTTCTCTCCCACTCACCACCAATCTGCATCTGTATCACCAAAATACCCATCATCGGAGCACCCTAGGTACGGTACCTCGTCCCCCGGCCCCTAATTTAGCCCGTCGGACCCCTAATAAAAAATCTTGCGTCGCCGCTGAGAATAAGAGAAGGGGAAACAGTATCATTGGACCACCAATAGGTCAGGTACCTCGCGTCGCCTCTAATTTAGCTCGTCGGAACCCTAATCGGGTTCTTGCATCGTCGTTGAGAAGGAGAGAAGGGGAAACAGTGCAGGGGGTCAAAAAGAGATCGGTGACGGAGATAAGCCGGTCGATGACGGAAATTGATGGCGATCGGTGACGGAGATGATGTGGGTGCTGTGAAGGCGGAGTAGGGTTGATTGGCGGTTCGGTGAAGGCGGAGGAGGTGTGAACGATGGATACCAAAATGGTGGTCAAATGGGGGTGTAAGTGATTTTAATGGGGTATTTGAGAGGAAATTACCAAGGTACCCTCCTGGTTGATCTCCAGCCACACCAAAAAAAAACTAAGACCATTTAAGCCACACAATCTCTGCAAAAAATTGAACCATTGGATCAAACCCAATATTAAAGAAGAGCCCTTAGATGATGGTTATTAGGTTATTGCTATAGTGTATGGTTATTTATAATTCCCATTCCTATATATGTATATATAAATAAATAAAGAGGGGTTATTGTGAGAAGTTTGGTTGGGGTTAAGAATGATAAGAAGAAAATTATAGCGCCAATATATCTTCAATTAAATAAAAATCTATGACTAATTCTTAGTTACGTTTTTTTTTTTTAATATTACACCATAAAAATAAGTATTTTTAATCTTTAAAACGCGAAAATTTTGTTTTATATAAAATAAAAAAGTTACTCATTCGATCGTATCATAATGTTTTGATAATTGTGTCATATTGTGTCAAAATGTTCAGACTATTGTGTCAAAAATCAAAATAGTAAAAAAAAATTTTAATTTTTTTTATAGCAACATTATACGCGTTTTAAAGATTAAAAAAATGTTCGTCTTTATGTTGTAATTTTTTTAAAAATATAATGTCGTATGTGAAAGTTATGAATGTTTAAAAATTGAGAGAACTTATTTAAAAGTCAACAAAGATGGCTAAAACCAAATTATCTCTACTTCTTTTTTTGTTAGATCAAGATCAAATAGCTGAGATTTCTTTGTATGCTTTTTACTCAAACCAAAATTCTTATTTAAACCTCTCTCGTTAAAAGACATTGTGACCAAACTCCAATATACAAAACTTTTAATAATAAAATTATAAAATTGTCAAGTATATATATTATTTATAACGTAACCAGCTGGGCAAAAAGTTAGATAATCTCATTGGAGGACTGGAGCAATTTTTCTATATATAGTACTAGGTTAGTAACCCGTGTATTACACGGCTTGAATAGAGAGTAATAATATTAGATAAATACAAAATAAAAAGATAATGATCAATAAATTTGAAAATTATGATTGATATAAAATTCTTATAACATTTAAAATTTTATTATTTTTGACAAGTTGTTGATTACTTTCAATAATAGACTAAAATTATTAAGTAAATTAATCAAATATATATTAATTTTATCAAAAGTTTAAAATTAAAATTTAGTTTTGATAAAATTGGTAATTAATCTTAATTGATGATTACTAAATTGGTAATTGATTGTGAGCTTAACATGTGGCGGTGGTGATGTGGACCATTTATAATTGAGACACTTGGCAAAAATTTTATTGCTTTATTAGTATTAAGATATTAACATGTAGTTCTTTTGTGTTTTTGGTGTTATATTTGTTTTGTTTGGATTCTGTTGCTAGTATTTTGCATGCCTGTTAATATAACTTTTGTCGTTCAAAAAAATTTATAAAATATCAATGTTGATAAACGTTTATATTAATAGGGTAAAGTTCATGTAAATCCATTTTTATTGTACAAACTTAAGAATTAAATTTCAGTTGAATGAAGGTTATTTAGATAATTTATGTGTTTTCTTCTTTTTTCCTTCATGTCTATACACATGATGGCAACTTAACGACCTAAAAGAACAACAAGTTAAACAAAAATCGTTTTTTTTGGATTGTCCGACTATTTGCATATATGCATCATATGAAACATATAATGTTGCATATATGCAACATGGTATGTTGCATATAAATCATATTAAACATACCATGTTGCATATATGCAACATTGTATGTTTTATATGTTGCATATATGCAACATAGTTGGATAGGCAAAAAAAATATTTTTTTTTAAGTTATCGGGTGGATATACGTGAAATTAAATTAAAAAAATATATCATTTGATATAATTTTCCTTTAGTTTTACAAATTTGTACAATAAATAATATTTTTCTTACATGAAATTAATTACCGTTAATAATTTCAAAATTTTGTGGCTCAAACAATATATTAATGCACGTTGGTCAAACATCTAGTTATGGAATGGTTCATGCATCCAACTCTAGAATCTTTCACAACTTCAAACCAGAACAAGAATACCGTTAATATACCGGTCAAGCTTTCACTATACACTAATTATAGTATGTGTGCCTCTTTGTTATTTCCAAACCTTTTTTTACTTTATCAATTTAGTTTTTGAGTAAATTACGGCTATAGTCCCTGTTGTTTGCACGTTTTACGGCTATAGTCCCTAGGCTTCAATTTTTACGTCTATAGTCCCCAAGGTTTAGGGGTCCGTTACACCGGTCGTCCCTGGGGCTAACGGGCGTTAATAAATTCTGTTAAGTGTGTATGAAAAGACCATTATACCCTCTTTTAAAAAAACCAATATAAATATAAATTAAAAAAAGAAAAAAAAAGAAAAACATAAACAATCAATCTTCTCCCCGTCTTTTTCAATTGTCGGCCACTGAAAGTCGACCAACCCCTCCGTGCGATATTCTTCTGGAAACCGAGCACTCTCTAACGACCTTCGAACGACGACCAATGTCTGTCGACCGCCACCATCATATTTGTCCACCGCCATCACCATTTTCGTCCGCCGCCACCACCGATTCGGACCACTGCCACCACCATTTCCGTAGAAAATCAAAACTAAAAAACAAGTGAGACCCTCCTGTGAAGGCTTAATATTTTTCATCATGATCTTCTTCATCGTCAAAATCAACAGGTATGGATCTTTTCATCAAATTATGATTTGTGATTGCCGTTTACAGTGGTTAGAGTTAAGTGATTCAGTTCCGGCAACCTCCGTTAACCATAAAATCCAGGCAACCCAATATGTTCACTTGTTGCTTCAATTCCGTTCACCATGAAATTCACGGGAAAAATGAAAAGAAAACCCACCATTTAATACCCATTACCATGAGTGGAAGAGGGAGAAGCTACAAGTCCGTTCACCATGAATCCGGCAAACTCCGGTCACCCTGCATCGAATCAGGCGTCCCTGCCTCATACCATCGTCACCAGTTTCAATTGGAAACAATCGTCCATGTGTTTCCGTCACCATCGATCATACATCGATTAAGATCTGATTTCAGTCACCATCGATTTGGACCTGTGGCGGTGAACGGAGATTGTGGTAGCCAGACATGGTGGTGGTGGTGGTTAACGGAGATGGTGATGGACAAAAATGGTTGTGCTTGTGGTTGAAGAAGAAATAGTGGGGGTTAGAGGAATGAGATGGGGGCAAAAGTGTCTTTTCCTTTTTTTTGTTTTATTTAGATATGGGGCAAAAGTGTCATTTTAATAAATTTTACAGAAAATTTTAACGTTCGTTAGCCTCAAGGACCAAAGCCGTAACGAGCCGATAAAGGTTAGGGACCAAAGCCGTAATAAACGAAGTTTAAGGACTATAGGTGAAAAACGTGCAAACCACAAGGACTATAGCCGTAATTTACTCTTAGTTTTTTTATTTATTTTGAAAGGTAATTTGGCTCAGTAGTGTATCGAGACTGGTTATCCTATACCTACACGTTGTCCCGAGTCCGAACCTCATAAAGAGAGAACCCGGCAAGCACGTAAACCTTCCCTTGTGACTCAGGGATTAAGCACAATGTTTAATCCTTAATTCTCATCAAAATTTTACAAAGTGGTATGAGTGGGACCAAACCAGAGTCTCTTGAACCACAAGATAGGGGTTTAACCACTACACAAACTTTGCTTGATTTATCAGTTTAGTTATAATAGTAGAATCATTTTGTTAGAATACTAGGATAGAACCCGTATGTTATACGGGTTGAATCATTAGAAATATATATAATTGATAATTGCATACTCATCTTATTACCGGAATAACCTATTACATCACATTAAATAAGAGTTAAAGTTATAATTCATAATATGGTAGTGGTGACTTTACCAACAATATTTAGAGACCATGTCTCTACTTGTATATTTGAAAAATGCAACCATACAAAAATGATTGTTAAAAAAAATCTGACCCAAATAGCAACTAACATTAATTTATGATTTAACAAACTTAAGATTTTAAGTCTTTGTAAAAATTTAGGTGAGTATAAAGTTTGATCAAGATTATAATGAACACATATAAAATCTAAATTATAATCAATATTATAATGTTATATAAAAAAATGTTATTTTGATATACATTAAGAAACTTACAATTGAATTAGTCATCGTGTTTAAAATTCTCAAATTGAATGAACATTGATCATTTGATATAGTAGAAAAACATTTAATATTGGATCTTATGAACATGATTTTTGTCGTTTGTGAATTTCTTTATAAAAAGTATCATCCACAATGTTGATTGAATCTGTAAAATAATATTAGGTGTTCAATTATTAAAATATTAAATATGATTTGCTCAATATATTTGAAAACACACTAAATAAGTTTTTATTGGTATTTTATAAGTTTTTAATATATTTATTAAAATAAAAATAATAATAGTTTATAAAAATAATTTTAAATAAAAATAAGATGAAAATTAATATATGGTCGTCATAGTTTCATAATATAAATAAATACAAATATATCATGATTAATTATAAAATAGGATATAATTTCCAATAAAAAAATAATTAAGGAGTAGTTTTGGGAGGAAAAACTTTTGTGAGAATGAATATAGTGTTGACATGTGTCAACATTTATAATCATTTATTTTTTTTTTGAACGGCTAAACTATTACAAACTCCTATTCTAACCCCATAAATCACCAAATAACTGTCATTGCCTGGGTTTGAACCCAGGACCTCCAGGTAGGCAAAGCCTTACCACCTCCCCCTTGACCACTAGGACAAGGGCTCATTGGCGTTATTTGAAGATGATTGCTCCCAAAAGAACATTCTTATTCACTATATAATTAAAGATGTAAAAATGTGGTGCAAAATTGAGATCCTAGTGATCGGTGATATAATTGAGGATTGATTTAGGAAAGTGAAATAGTGTGAGATCGAATTTACTACCGTATACAACACGTATTTGTTACAATCAAATCCGTATTAAATCGTAGCTAACACCTTTTGTGCTACCTATTTGCTACAATGTTGATCGCTTTTGTTACGAGACCACATTATCTAGGTTTTCGCTACAGAAAAGGTCGTTGTTTTACTAGCTACAAATTTGGTTATAGAAATAACAGTTACAGATTTTTTACAAATTTTAAGCTACGTATTTTGCTACGGAGTGATCAAATATAAGTTGTCACTAGTTAAATGTGTTATAGATGTCTTATGCGTGGTCTTAAAAGTCGTCATAGCTTGTAACATGACATCATGGGCATTAATCTATATTATATTATGGCTTAATGTGTTAGATTTGGTGATTATATCCATGAGTGAACAAAATTGACTATTTTAAAAAATTACCAAGTTTGACTTTGATTAGCCATGTTTGACTAGGTTTGATTTCATTAACTATATGCCAAAAAAGTTTATTTTCTTTAATTGTTGTTTTTCCTTAACCTTTCTTCATAATGCTTCATTCTATTAGTTCAAATATGTTGAAAAAAAATAGTTCTTTTGGAATAGGTATTTGATGGTATTATTTATATTTTGTATGCTTTGGAGTATGAATTTAACTTTGGATATTTTATCACTACAAGAAATATGGGTATTAGCGGTGACGGGTTTTTGCGGCGACGGTTTCATTAGCGGCGACAGTCGCCGCTAATACTTAGTAATCCGTTTGCGCACATAAGAGAGTATCTGGGCCGTCCATTTGGAGATACATCCAACGGTTAGGGTTTTATGCGAAATAGTCGCCGCTAAAAGCCATTTTTAATTTAGCGCCAATATACTTCTCTGGTTCCCTCCATTCGTGGCTGTTCCCCAAATCCTAACCCTACCGCCATCGACATCCATCAGCTCCATTCATCGCTCCATTGCAACATCGATTTCCGCCAGCTCCATTCGCTACCGTCGCTCTCCTTCCACCATCCACCATCCACCGCCGACCTCCCAAGATGATCGATTTCTAGCCACCGTTTACCACCGTCGTCGCTCCTCAAATCACACCCACCACTACCGCCGTCCACCTCTTCCTCTCAGCTCCGCTTCATATCAGGTTCGTTTTTGTAAACTTGAGATTTTTTGGTCTTTCTGAACTCAATTTTGCATTTGTTTTTTTTCCCCAATTGTTGCGTTTGCTGTAGGAGACGGTCGGAAGTGAATAAGGCTAACCGTCAAAAACAACGATATATAAATCGTGGCGGATCAGTATCTTTTAGTAGTTATGCGTACAAACAAGTAAGTATTATTTTATATATGTAAATGCATTATATACTGTTATATAATCTTTTTTTTTATGTTAAACAGAGCAAAAGTAGACTTGAGACATTTAAAGCAGCGCATACCGACAAAGATGGCAATTTTTATGAGTCACTAGCCGAGGAAGACTATGTAAGTATTTACTTAAAGTGTAATTTTCAAATATATATATATATATATATATATATATATATAGGGTTAGGTTCAAATGAGAACTTTTTCTTTTGAGAACTTTTGAGAACCATTCTGAGCCACTATTTTCAGGGGGGAAACATTCAAATTCATGGGGGGGATTTCCATATATATAAACTAGTGGCTTAGAATGGTTCTCAAAAGTTCTCAAACCAAATTGGTTCTCAAATGATCCTCTCCCTATATATATATATATATATATATATATATATATATATATATATATATATATATAGGTAAAAGATCCGTGTAGACCCCTTATTTTTTATAGACCCCGTAGACCCCTTATAAAACTCAATAAAACTCATTAAAACTCATTAAAACTCACTAAAAATAAAACTCATTTTTGTTAATTTAGTTTTTTTTTATTTGCGATAAGCTTTTAAGAACAAAAAAAGACAATTAAAAAAAAAGAAAAACGAAAAACATTAAAAATTGAACATTTTAAGACAATGAGTTTTATTTTTATTGAGTTTTATAGGGGTCTACGGGATCTACAAAATTTAAGGGGTCTACACGGAACCCTTCCATATATATATATATATATATATATATATATATATATATATATATATATATATATATATAAATCTATTAATCTTTTTTCTAAAGTATAGAACAAGTTAAAGCAAGAGTTTGATGCACAAACGCAATCCGCAACGGAGGCTGGTCCTTCGTCACCGCCGGATGACAAAGTTGTATTTGAGAAAGTCTTGGGTGTTAGGCGTGGGCATATCAAGGAGATTGGGCGTAAACCTCCCGCATCGATACCCTCTACTTGCATTGGTCATGGGCATGAGCCATCTCATCAAACACTCACACAGGTAAAACAATTTAATCCGTTTGACTCGAAATTAGATATGTGTTTAAGATGACCCGTTTGACCCCAAACTTGTATATATATGTATGTTATAAGTTTAGTACATGTTAGTAGAATTGGTAGTTGTTAAATATTTGTAGTTTGACCCGTTAAATATGAATCAAATGTATGTATTTTAAATGACCCGTTTGACCCGAAACTTGTATATATATGTATGTTATAAGTTTGGTATATGTTAGTAGAATTGGTACTTGTTAAATATTTGTAGTTTGACCCGTTAAATATGAATCAAATGTATGTATTTTGAATGACACGTTTGACCGGAAACTTGTATATATATGTATGTTATAAGTTTGGTACATGTTAGTAGAATTGGTACTTGTTAAATATTTGTAGTTTGACCCATTAAATATGAATCAAATGTATGTATTTTAAATGACCCGTTTGACCCCAAACTTGTATATATATGTATGTTATAAGTTTGGTACATGTTAGTAGAATTGGTACTTGTTAAATATTTGTAGTTTGACCCGTTAAATATGAATCAAATGTATGTATTTTAAATGACCCGTTTGACCCCAAACTTGTATATATATGTATGTTATAAGTTTGGTACATGTTAGTAGAATTGGTACTTGTTAAATATTTGTAGTTTGACCCGTTAAATATGAATCAAATGTATGTATTTTAATGACCCGTTTGACCCCAAATTGTGTATATATATGTATGTTATAAGTTTGGTACATGTTAGTAGAATTGGTACTTGTTAAATATTTGTAGTTTTACCCGTTAAATATGAATCAAATGTATGTATTTTAAATGACCCGTTTGACCCCAAATTTTGTATATGTTTGTTTTAACCATGTCTTTTTTTTGTAGGATCAAAATACCAACGATGCGAATGTTGGTGATGAAGAGGTATCGGACGAGGGAAATGATTGAGATGGACGGATGATGTTTATACATAACAATGTGGGGTTATTTTGACTTAATTAGGAACTTATGACTTATTTAAGAACTTATGTCTTAATTATATTAGGAACTTATTTTGAAAACAATGTTATCGGACGTATGACTTAATTTCATGATGTTTATGCATGACATTGTTATTTTGTTTATGTAGTTGTTGAGGGTTACAGATTCACGTTATATGTATTTGTTTCAAAACCGGAAACAAGAAAAATACAGGAAACAAGAAAAATACAGGAGAAAATGTGTAATACTAAACTGATATTATTAGCGGCGACAAGTATTAGCGACGACAGGTATTAGCGGCGACAAAGACATTAGCGGCGACATGTAGGAAGCATTAGCGGCGGTCCAGTAGCGGCTACGTGTATTAGCGGCGACTTTAGGGGCTTTAGCGGCGACAAATGTCGCCGCTAAAGGTCATTTTTCTTGTAGTGTATTATCATCAACTTTGTATATTATAGATGTTAAAGCATAATACAATGGCAAAAAATAACAACAATAAAAAGCTAAAAATAAAAATACTTAAAAATCCTAATGAGCATTTTTTTTTTAAACAAACTAATGGAAGTTTGATACTCGTGGGTATGTTTGATACATGTGGGTATGTCTATATGACTATACCCATGTGTATGTTTGATACCCATAGGTTTGCTCGATACTAGTAGGTACGTCTGATATTCGTATGTACACATAATACCCGATGAGTAATTATTGGTTTGATTAATACCCAGACAGTTTTGAGATTGACTTTGAGTTAGTTTTAGAAATGAGACGATGATTACAAATACCAATCCTAAATTTTCATTTACATCCCTAGGGGAAGCACTTCTTGGTTATCATTTTCTTAGGCAGGGGTGAAGTTGAATAGGTGCGAGATATGTAATGAAACAGAGACCATCATTTTAAAGACCCATATTTATATATATATAGGGGAGAGTTCCTTTAAAAACCCACTTTAAATGTGAAAACCCTGAAAACTCAAATGTCCTGTTGAAAAAAATATATATATAAAAAAATATTAGATTGTATAACATCGATTTTTTAGTTCAGGGCTAAAAATTGGTTAAGAAATCATTGATAGTTTTTTATAAAAAAAATCCGAAAAAAATACTTATTTCCCGTTCTCGGAAATTTACATATGTAAAAAAAAAACCTGATGAATTTACATATGTATAAGAAAAAAACTGGGTGATTTACATATGTAAAAAAAAGAAAAAAGTTTTAAAAGCCTTTTTTAAAAAATCCGCTAGGCGGTTCTTTATTTTTTTCTTTCACCAAAACTTATAAAAATGTATGTCGAATCCATCTCAAAAATAAAAACAATTTTTTTATTTTTTTTATTTTTTACATATGAAAAAATAGGGTTTTCACAACAAAAGTGCACGGGTTTTCACTAGACCCTTTCCATATATATATATATATATATATATATATATATATATATAGAAGGAGGTTCAAATGCGAACAACCATTTTGCCTAAGATGGGTAGGGACAATCTTGGACCATTAGATCATTTAGTTGGAGGGATGAGATTAAAGGAGATTGGAGAAAGGGAGATAAAACGTAAATTAAGGATGGAAGGGCAAAACAGGGAGAGAACTCTTGTTAACTTTTTTCAAGTTTCCCCACATTTTTAAAACAACCATAACTTTTTCATACGATGTTATTTAAAAAAAAAAATCACCATAATTCTAGTCGCGTTTTTATCTTTAATTCGAGACTAGGTGTGCTCGATTTGGAGAAAAAAAAAATTTTGACGTTTTTACGGCGTTTCTAAATCAGTATTTTTATGATGTTCTAGTAGCAATTTAGGATTATGCTGAATTTCAAAACTTAATTCGAAGCCTAAACTAACTTTTTTATTTTTTAAACTATTTTTATACACAGTGCTGGTATTTTTTTATGCTGTTTGTGCTTGTGTTTGGTTTTCCAAGTTTGTTAGACATTGTTTTAGTGCTGGTACTGCTTGATATTTACAAGAGCACCGAACTAGCACAGATTTATACCAGCACAACTTTAAAAACTTATAAAAAAAAACTAAAAAAATCAGCATTTGCTTGTTTTGTGCTGGTGTGCGTTTGATTCTGTGCTAGTGTACTGGTTCTGTGCTGGTTCCGTGCTAGTGTGCTGATATGTTTGCGTTTTTATGCTGCTATGCTGGTGTATTGGAAAAACGCTAAAAAACGTCAAATTTTATTTTTCTCCAAATCAAGCAAACCTAGTCTCGAATTAAAGATAAAAACGCGAATAGAATCATGGTGAATTTTATTTTGAAAAATAATGTCGTATGAAAAAGTTATGACCGTTTGAAAAACGTGATGAAAATGAATAACTTCCAAAAATACAAATGGGGGAGGGGATATGGACAATTACTGGATTGCCCCTGTCCGCACGGAACTTAGGCAAAATGCATGTTTGCACGCGAACCGCACCCTATATATATATATATATATATATATATATATATATATATATATATATAGTGAAAAGTTCATTGTAGACACCCCCATAAGTGTAGACAGGTAGACACCCTTTTTCACCATTGGATCTCTTGATCTAATGGTTGTGATTAATTTTCTTTTTTCTTTTTTTCTTTTTTCTCATTAATTAGAAGCTTTCACATGTAAAAAAGAGCTATTTCACATGCGAAAGTGTCTACAATGAACCTAACCCTATATATATATATATATATATATATATATATATATATATATATATATACTACATATTCTTAACTTAATGACACAAAATACCCCTTAAAAGGCAAGCTACACATAATGTTTAATTTTTTTTATTTTTAAAATCTTACTTACGATTAACAATGTCACAGGAAAGACCTAACGAATTAACAATTATAGATATCAATAACAAAATATTAGAGAAGACTTGATCAATCAATTTGCTATTAAAAATACTAGGAGATCTACATAATTTATCAGTTAACTACTTATAGTGTATTTTTAAAACTATAATTTTCTTACGTTTATTGCTATAACTTAGTTTTTCTTTATTTAAAAACTTTTTATATTTGTAATTTTTTTATATGAGGCCCATTTTTAGCTCGAACAAGACCACTAAATCCTCAGCTCCAGGCCTGTTTTTAGGCTATGTGTAGTGGGGGTTATGACAGTGTCATGGAGCCCCATAACACTCTAAACGCCGTCCCCAGAGGTTATAGGACGCCATGAAGGCAAAGACCTTACCTACATAGTGCCATGAACCCTTACATCTGATTTGGCAACCACCTTATAACCATACTTGATTGATCTATATAATTTGGAAGATTTTTAAAAGTAACAATAATTGTGTGATAATTAAGAGATGATTATGATTGTATACTTTTTCAGTCATAACTCCTGATAACGTGACTGGCACGTGACGTATAATGCCCCTCAAGGAAAATTATGACTACACATCCCAAGCAATAAAAAAAAAACTCACGCTTGTTAAACACGAGCAACGTGACAACATTGTGACGCTCTGATGATCGAGTTTTTATATTCACATCATTACGAACACGGCACGCAACTTGAGAGTAGCCTTTATGTTACTATTAGATAGGTAATTGATTCTAATGTGAGTCGGGATGCATGTAGACACCCATGAACTGTGTCTAGGTTAATGCTGAGAGTAGTTGCTACCCCTACTTAGTTTCTAGGTTCTAATTGATGGCGCTTTAATGATATACATCATCAAGAGTAGTAGTTTCAACTAATCAAGACTAGTAGTTTCAATTCACTTAATTGCATGAGATTTGAGAAGTTACATTTTGGTTCGAGTATAGTATGTTTGTGGCAAGAGACTTAATATACTGTAAAAAAAAAATACAAAACATATATCATGATTCCGACAACTAAGCATATATAGAATTATAGATTATAGATTGTTTCGGTGAATTTAAAGCTTGATGGCCAGTTGCAGTGGCGGACCTACTAAGGTCCCAGGGGTAGCGCCCGCTACCCCTGAACTTTTACCCCGACGTGCAATTTTTTTTTTTATAGGTTTTCGGTTTTTCGCGACCCCTGAAACGAATTTTTCGCGACCCCTGGAAGAAATTTTATGGCTTTTACTTAAAAATATGATCAAAAGCCCCTTAAAAATATGATTAAAAGCCCGTTAACTACCTAATTTTTTTTTCGGGGGCGCTGCCCCCGAACCCCCGTTAGTCCCCGCTACCCCTGATATTATTTCCTTGATCCGCCACTGGCCAGTTGGCCATCTTCACGTAACTTTTTTGTGAATTTTGATATACCATCATACGTGTTTTTTTCTTTACTTTTCAATGTTTAGAACCGAGCCGTATGTCACAACGCACAATAATACGATAACTATTATATATATAAATAGTTTATTATAGTACTCTTTTATATAATTATATATATACAATAGGAATTGATGATAAATAGTAAACTTTTAATTTCTTTTATTTTGGCCACAACAACTTTTAATTTCTTTCATTTTGGTCACAACATTTTCTTAATTTTATAGTTTTGGTCCATGTCTTTTTTTTCTTTTTTATACTTTTGCCATTATTACGTTTTAATTTAATACTTTGACCACATGACTTTTAGAGTTTTTTTTTCTTTTTTATACTTTCGCCACTATTACTTTTTAATTTAATACTTTGATCACGTGACTTTTAAAGTTTTGCATTTTATACCCCTTAACTTTTATACTTTCGTTTTTAATATGTTTTTTTATAGTTTTATACTTTTATACTTTGACCTACGTTTTAAACGCCTTAACTTTTATACTTTCAGTTTTAGTATACTTTTTGAATTTTCGACTTTGACCATAACTTTTTTTATACCCTTAATACTTTCGTTTTTAATATGTTTTTTATAGTTTTATAGTTTTATACTTTGACCTACGTTTTAAACGCCTTAACTTTTATACTTTCAGTTTTAGTATACTTTTTGAATTTTCGACTTTGATCACAATTTTTTTATAGTTTTATACTTTGACCACGAAACTTATAGAGTTTTACGTTTAATGTCCCTTAACTTTTCTACTTTCGTTTTTAGTATACTTCTTATAGTTTTATACTTTGACTATGAAACTTTTAGAATTTTACGTTATATACCCCTTAACTTCTCAACTTTTGTTTTTAATATACTTTTAGAGATTTTGACTTTGACCACTATTTTTTTGTTGTTTAATACTTTGACCACATTATAATGTATATTACTTAAACTGACGGGTAATGGGCGTCCCACCGTGAAACGTTTTATACTCTTAACTTTTCTACTTTATTTTATTTAGCCACGACACTTTTAACTTTTCTACTTTCGCTTTTAGTATACTTCTATAGTTTTATACTTTCACCACGAGACTTTTCAACTTTTACGTTTTATACCATTTAACTTTTTTACTTTCGTTTAGTATACAAATTCAACCCCGCAGCAATGCGCGGGGAGGTAAACATCTCGTTTTCAATATCATAAAACGAAGTTATGGATAAGCGTTTGCCCATAAATCACAAATAAAATGAAAATATAGCTATTACTTTAAAATCAATCAATCTATATAACTGTGTTTTTTATAAAAATAACATAATGCTGTTATCATTTTCCTGTAATGTAAATTAACGAAGAACAATTGATCCACGAATACAAAACACTGTGCAACAACTTAAACTAGTGGCTTAGAACGGTTCATAAAAGTTTTAAAACTCAATTGATCTCAAATGATCATCTCCCTATATATATATATTTATATGGGAAAATTATTGTACAAATGACGATTTCCGTGCGAAGAGTGCGAAGGCATCTCAGTCGCGCGTTCGATAGATCTGACGGATAGGACTAAACACAAGGCATGATAATAAAAGGATCCGCGTGTTTTTTCTTCAAAAGTGTATATTTGTATTTTTTTTTAAAGTAATGACGCATAAAAATAACGCATCACACAATTACCATGAAAAAATTCTCCTATATCACGCAACAAATGAAAACAAAAAAATGCAACCACAAAAAAAATGTCACTTAACTCTCTAAAGAGGTAACCAAATCACGCACACACAGAGGAAAAAACGCATCAATTTTAAAGGAGAAAAAAATCACACACAACACAAAAAAAAATCACGCAACTATCTAAAAATCAAGAATGCCTAAACCTAGTACCCCCAAATCACGACACGCAACAAAAAATCACGCAACTAACTAAAAATCAAAGCAAAAACTAAAAGACCAGTTCCCAAATAACGCATACACAACAAAAAAAATCACGCAACTATCTAAAAAGTCGAAGCAAAAACTAAAATTACGCATCATGAAATGTTTGTAAAACACGCATCAGTAATTATAAAATTACGCATGATGAAATATTCGTAGAAAAAGTAAAATAAATGTAAAAATTACGCATGATGAACAGTTTATAATCACGCATCAAATAAATTGTTATTTATCCTTTAATATTACATACGAATGAAACTAAAATGAAGCATTCAAATATAACATAAAAAAACTACACTTAAAATCAGAAAAATGTAAATAACATATAATAACGCAAGTATTAAATAAAAAATAACGCATGCTGAAAGAAGAATAAAATCATGCATGAAATAAAGTAAATAAAATATATATATATAGGTGAAAGTTCAAATACAAAGGGGTTTTTCCGTGCGAAGGAAGGATAGGCCGACGCGTGGCGTATTCTTTCTGGACGCGGAGGGACATTGTAGAAGCATATTCCTATCCTAGCGTGTGTCTTGTGTATTGTATCTAATCTAGAGCATCTGTGTGAGTAATATAGTCTCTGGTCG
>JBCNJP010009858.1:0-26149 GCA_039602395.1 Deinandra increscens subsp. villosa | reverse complement strand
ATATATTTAGGTAGATTTTGTGGATAAAATTCATACACAAAAAAAAAAGTTGGTCGAGTCTTGTGGTGAAGAAGAGTGTTGGGTAGTCCTTGACGTACAAGGTGATGATGGCTAGGTGGTGTAGGGTTGTGTGGCCAAACTATTATCACAATTTTATTACAAAAGATCTCTAGCCAACTTTTATAAAAACTTAAATGTGTAGGTGATTTATTTTATAAAATCAAGTCTTGGTTTATAACAATGTTGCCATGTTTTATAACTATAGCATGCTATGTGAAGGTTTATAACACTTATAAATATTTGTGGTGAAAATAACCCATAACTTTTATAAATAACCAATGTATAAAAATCACACAAGTTCATGACAATTTTTTATAAAAACCAAAGGTGGTAACAAGTTTTATAAAAATTGTAAAGGTGATAAGCCAATATAATTAAAATTAACCCATTGGGTATGGGCTTGATAATGGGCCTACATCACTAAAAGAAGAATGAATTTGGGTCGGTTTGTCGGTTTTGGGTCGTACGGGTCCAAACGGGGTACCGGTTCAAGGCCCGGGCCCGTTGTGCATCGATTGGGTTTACGGATCACCACAATCATTCATTTTTTTCAAGATTATGTAACTGGTTAAGGGTTCGAGCTCGGTTTCATTGTTTTTGGCTCATTGGGCCTATTGGGTCTATTTGGGCCCAATCGGGTGAACGGTTGAGGTTTTCTCTTAAGTCTTGACAACGTTTTCAGTTTGCGAGGTTTTTATATTGTAAAAACAATTGTTCAAGTCGGTTACATCAATTTTTTCAGAAATCAATTACGTTTTTTCATTTTTCACACGTGTTTCAGTTTTGTCAGTTCGCGACAATTTTAAGCTCGACCGTTAAGATTGTTTAAAACTAAGTAGTTTTAAACATGTCACACCCCCAAAATTCCCACGCGCGGTTACGCGCCACAGGGAGCGTGACAAACCAGGATCGCAGTCCATTAGTTACACCAAACGACCAATAATTAATAAAAATGTTTCATATTTCATTAAAATATAAATTCAGAGTGTTACAATTGCGGAAGCGTAAATACAATTAAATTGTTTTATGTAAAAACATCGTCACCCAAGGTGACGTGGCTTATTCAAAATCACTAAAAGGATTTCAAAGTCTCATGCATGCGTACTCGTGATACTCGAACATCCGCAACCTGAGAAATAACATGCGAAAAAGTGTCAACACAAAGGTTGGTGAGTTCACAGGTTTATCAGTTCAGATACAGTTCCAGTTAGTGTAAATCGACTGCTCAACGACAGTCCCAGTTCAATGTAAATCAACTGTTCCTCGACAGTTCAAGTTCAGTTTAAGATCGATTGTTCAACAACAATCAAGTTGAGTTTATGATTGACTATTCAACAATAGTCAAGTTAAGTTTAAGATTGACTGTTCAATAACAGTCAGGTTGTAAGAGCATAATCACTAATATATATCAGATAGCTAGCTAGGCTATATACATGAAACTTCGCACGTTGATGGTCACCGAAGCTAACAGTTGTTTACAGTTTGCGCAATTTGCCTTGTTGTGTTTAGGACGAATATAACACCCGTTCGATATCCAATCGTGTCAGCGCGACTGACCCGGGTGGGGTTTGTCAGACCCAGTAGTACTACATTATATTTCCCGCTATCGTCATTAATACTAACGGTACCATAAGAAGGACTTTGTTGTATCAGTGTGCTACAAGTACTTCAAGTGATATATAAAAGTCTAATTATCTCAGTTGTGTGAATCATGCATGTTAATCTCCCCCAAAAGGATTAAAACAGTAAAATGGGGCCGTGAAACTCACCTTTGGGTGCACATCAAATTCCAGATGAATAACAACAGCAAGTAGCAAATAGCAGTCTTGTATCTACCAAACACCTAACGGGCATAAGTGTATAAGTGTGTGTCCAAGTAAAGACGACTAAGTTTAGACCAACGGTGAAAGATGGACGATGTCAACCATGACATGACGAAGATCATAAATCCAAAATAAGTCGAGGAAGGCACATGGCCCAAAATCATAAAGATCACAAAAGTCGATGAAAGTATATTATTTATAAATAATATAGGTTAATCAAATCGTTTAAGAAAGTATATGCTCGTAACCAAATAGTAAATATATCAATAACGAGTACTCCAAAATGTACCCATGTGTTTATCAATATTTATATGAATATAAATCCAATGTTTAGAACGTTTAAATCGTAAAATACGTATATTTTTACACTATTGTAAAGGTTACTAAAACGTTCATTTTATATTCCTGAATACATATTTTTATATATTTTCCAAATATGTATTATTTCATAAATCACCGTCCAATAACCAAATATTTTATATAAAAATCAATTTATATTAATCAACGAGGTAACGTGCAAGTTGACGACGTCTATGAAAATTCCACGGGTCCAAAACAATGTTAAGAATGATGGGTGGTTGGTTTTAAGTCAAGAAAAGTCCCAAAAATACTAAAATAAAACAAAACAACAAAACCGGAGGTCACGAGGTTCGAACCTGTGACCTCTGGTTCCAACCGCAACGATTTAACCACTAGGGCAGCGGCTTATACGTGTTTAGTTTCCGACCAGAACACTTTTATGTGCAAGAGAGGCAGGAAATCAGATTTTAA
This sequence comes from Deinandra increscens subsp. villosa, assembly GCA_039602395.1. Classification (NCBI taxonomy): domain Eukaryota; kingdom Viridiplantae; phylum Streptophyta; class Magnoliopsida; order Asterales; family Asteraceae; genus Deinandra; species Deinandra increscens. The sequence continues at coordinate 23,495 of JBCNJP010009858.1, read as the reverse complement.
AATAAAACAGAAAAAGATTTGGGGTTGGATGGGATTCGAACCCGCGAACTCGTGGTTAGAACTACAGCGCCCTAGCCATTGCGCTAGAACGCTGGTATGTTTCTAAAATAGAAATCAGTTCTTTTATTTTATAACGGCGCAGAGTCATCTTCTCCGCAGAAAACCCTAATCCCGCCGGAGTTCGCTCCAGTCGCCGGAAAATGCAAAACACCATAAACGAGACCCATAGAACATGCGACTAACATAGTAGAGTGATTACCTCGAATCAGAGATGGCTTTGCGAAGTGTTTTTGACATCGAACTCGAACCGAAACTCGAACGCGAACACCGAGCACGGACGCGATTCAAACTTCTGATGACTTCTGGTTGCTCGGGGGTGTTCGCGATCACAGTAGTGCTCAAATGGTGGTGTTACAGTGACGGAATAGTGATGTTTCGGTGGGGCTTTGAGTTGCCGGAAAAACGATAAAGAGCAGAGGGAGAGAGTTGCGAGAGTTTAGAGGGTGGGTGAGTTGTGTTTGTGAGTTCCTAATCATTGAATTAGATCATCGAGGGCCAAATGAAACCGACGAGGGTAATGATGATCGGTTGAAAGTCGAAACCGATCATCGGTTCTTTATTTCACGTAACCGACCGCCACCAAATTCAACTTCTTTAGTTTGGCAATAATGGTCCCTCGAAGAACTTGCAAGGATGGTACAAAGTTTAGTAAATGTGCAAGACTGGTCCTTGCAAGTTTATATAGTTAAAAGAGTTTGAAAAAAAAACACATCAAGTCCCTCCAAGTTATAAAAAGTTATCATTACTAACGGGGTTAACGGACAACACTTAAACGATGACAAAACGAATATAAATCAACACGTGATTAACACGTAACGTTTATAAGGATGCAAACCCTAGATAACCATATAAAATAATAAATAATAACTCGTAATTATTTATTTTGGATTCACATAAAATGGTAAGTTTTACTCACATAAAATCATAAAACAATATGTATAATTTTACGACACGTCGTCACATAAAATAATAGGATATAATGTGTTGATATATACATATATCACATAAAATAATAAGTTTAATTGTCACATAACAAAGTGTTCGCATTAGATCATAGAATACGCTTTACATAAAATCATAAATATAAATATATGATTTAATAATTAAAACTCACCTAGAATGATAAAATAACATGTGACTATATACAAATATATCACATGAAATCATAAAGTGAAATCACAGAATCTCAAACGTTTGAACTTAGTGAATGCTCGTGTAATGATGATTACACAAAACCCTAATTGCTAAAGTCAACACAGTCAACACATAGATGTTTACACATATTTAATAAGGTTTACGTTCAGTTAAAGCCAAAAAAGGACCTGAAAAGGCGGATTGTCACAGTATCCCCTTGTTGAAGAATTTTCGTCCCGAAAATTGAATAATGTGGTTAACCAGTTAATCACAAAAGAAAGAAAAATTTTCTCAGTCGTCACATCATCCCCTTGTTGAAGAAATTTCGTCCCGAAATTGAAATAAATGACAATTGTCACAAGAATCGGATTGACAGTACGTTTCGAAAGAATTCAGGTTTCCTACTCCAAAAGGAGTGATGGATGTTATGATCAAGTATGTGTATCCGATGTTGAGGAGATGTTAAATGTTTAGAGGTTTTCGAAAGGAATTCGAATCGAAAGTATAAAAAAAATGATTTTCTTATCAGACGTTCTCTTATAAGAAGGGTTGAACAAATGTAATACGGGAATCGTTTTGCGTGACCAGGACGAACAGAGTGACACGAGAAATCAAGATATCAGTACGAAGAACGATCATAATACATCTGCGCAGTTTCCAGCTATTGTACCCAATGATGGGAGTGGGGTTTTCATTTCATGTATGGTTTTCGGTTAAGGCTTTCGCATTCGTCAATAACCCATGTGAATTGAAGAGAAGGGAATTTGCGTACGAGATAATTGTGTGTGCATCAGATCAACCAGTTTTTAATAGATCCAGTGTCTTACAAAACGTAAACTTCTGAATTTGCTTACCAACTAGCCAATAGCATGGAATTACACAAGACTGATCAAGTATTCATGGGGACCCGTTGGTTGATTTAGTACTTTATGGAGCTATGACCAATTAATTTCACATGATTCATAATAACATTCAAATTCACATTTCATCCAATAATGGTTCAGATAACATACGGTTTCTACGAAGTTTTCTTTTAAAGGTTGATGCGGTCAAAGCGTACTAGGATGCAATCTATCATGAAGATTTTACCATACAACGCATACAATTGTCCTAACGTCTGATATACTATCATACAATACTAGCATGGCATATCTCGAGCATATAAGTTCATAAACTAACCAACACAACCCATACGGTGCAAAGTTGACGGGGCAACTTTACACAGTCTTGTCATTCCCACCAAAGTAGGAGACTTAGGACCTTGCATGGTGTATGGTTTTCACACTTAATTAAGTTGATACATTCAGAACATGTCATTTTCTGGTTCCTAACCTGTTTCATACACTTAACTAATTCTGCAATTCTACGCAACTTATGTTTAAACCAGCACTTCAATAATTAATCAGTTTCTATACCCCAAACACAGGATTAGATTCTAAAATTTAGCATGCATAAACACGTATGTTTTATCAACATTTTTCATGAGATGGTCAGAAGCAAACAAACTATATATCATGGTTAAAATGGCTCAACAGTTGCTCACATACTAAAATATAACTGGTAACACATTGATGTTGTGACGAAAGGACTGAGGTCCACAGAGAAATCCAATCAAGAGCCCATTGCCATCTAAAGGGTAACACGTAGCGGTTTGTTTTAGAAAATAATTACTCAATTCTGTTAAGAATTATTCAAGAAATATCATATACAATTATGTTCAAATTCAAGTTAGAGTGCAGTATCATGCAACATATCATCATGCAGATTACCTCGCTAAAGAATCCAAAAATATCAGGGCGAAAGTTCAACAAAGCAAAAGTGTAAACTATAAGGTACCGAATATCGAAAGGTGCTCATCAAGCATTAGGATAGAAAATTTAGGATGAAGAGCGCCAGCGGCTTAGTTCGTGAATTCGAGTAAGCGATGGGATAGCAAGCTTATGATAGTCGCAAATACACATTCCAAGAATGACATGTCAGTTTATACTGGAACTGGTGAAGATACCAGTAGGGAGGATGTAAACGACGTAATAGACAATACAAAATTCATAAAGAAATATCTAGCATGCTTGACAGGATTTGGCAACGGATTCGTGTAAATAGATATCAAAATGAACGTGTCAACGGTTATACAATCTAATAGAGTAAACATCTCGTTATGGAAATCTTCATTGTTTAAGCTCACCGGTGTGCCCAATCTTTTTGGTGTTTTTGCGCTTAATGCGTCATGCTTCTTTTCTTGTCAAAATGTCGGTTCAATGGTCTTCAAAAGTAAGATAAAGTACGAAAGTGCTATAAAAGGGTGTTTGCAAAACACAAAACATCAGGATGTTAAAAAAAAAGTGGCTTTGGCTTGGGTTGCCCGGACATATACGTTTTTGCTAGGGTTCAGTGCAAGTTCACCGTAGGTCAAAAGATCAAATCGGATATTCCATAGAAAAGGATGGGGGCTATCACCTCAGTGAATGCTAGAGAGTTTATAAAAACAAAGCAGTCAGCCCATCAGCAGTGTCCCTTAAACGAAAGTCGATCTACTTCTTAACACATGCTTCTGAAAGTTGGAGTTGCTCATCCAATTAGGTGGTTTGTCATTCATACGGGAAAATTGAAAGCATGGAGTTAGATTATTCCGGGCATGTCTCTTTTGGTAGAATTACGTAAGGGATATCTGTAATTCTCAGAGAAAGTAGCGTTAAACAGTTTTGTCGAGGACCTAGTCCCGTTAGATGGAGTTTCTCAAGGTGCTGCTCTTGTGTATGACTCTAAAGTCAATACTTGGTCCGGTACTGGTCCCACATTCAACGTGCTACCAATGTTTATATATAGGGTGTACCGCAGCTAACCCACCACACTACCAGCACCTTGAAGGTGTACCAGCTACCCACCATTACTAGATATTAGTCAAACCACAATGGATATTTTTATCGGAAATAGAGGACGTCAGGTTTTTCCCATACGCATGAATGAAAGGGGCGAGAGATCAAAACCTTATTACGTTGTACGAAAAAAAATATAGGTATTTCCATTCGCATGACCAGTAGGATGCGTAGAGTTTTTCGTTCTAGTGAAGATCGTCGAGAGATTAGCACGCGTAGTTCGAATATCATAACGCTTAGATTTCAAGACAATTCAAAATCTAAAGCCATTTGGTTTAAGTTCAAGCTGGGGTTCATCAATGAAACTTTCCCGAAAAGGACAATGAAGATTCGTGTACCAGGAATTTATCGATAGTTGTTGTGACTAGGAGCGTTAATAATGTACAAAATGTACGGATAACTTGGTGTACTTAATGTGTAATGAGGGTAAGTATAGTTTGATCGCACAGTTAGCTATCGATAACAAGAAGTTCACGCTCGATGGTGCAAATAGAGTTTCCATATAAAGCTTGGTATTGTTACTGCGATTGAAGCACAAGGTCGTCTTATCGTCAATGGTGTTAGCTAGTATAAAAACTAACCAAAAGTATAACACCCTTCGGTTCAAAGCTTAGAAGCTTATCCAGGACATAAAGGATTACCAAGCACGAGAATCAGAAATTGCCGGCTGCTAAATCATGAAAGGTTGAATCATGCAGACAAAAATCGATAGTTCAGGCTCAGAAGGTCAATTGGAATGTGCTTTACGTTAAAAAAAAATGAAAGTTATTAGCTTGAAACCATGAAGACTTTTTCACTAACATACCCCATTAGGGAGAATGTGTCTTGCGGTGAGGTAAGCAGTTCGTACAATCTTGACGATGTTGCTAGTATCAAGTTTTGGTTCGCACAATAAAATCAGGGAGTATGAATCTTTAGAGGGAACTTCACAAGAGTTCAGCCAAGAAATACGTTTCCAATGCCCGAAATATATGATTTTTATGATTCATTTATCCAACGTTGTCTGGGTATTCGTCCGGTGGATGTATATCCGAGTAGTCTCACGACCATAAAGTTCCAGGGATTGATATGGTCGGTAAAGTCGTGAGGTTATATTCTGATTCAATATGAATTCAAACCAGTCAAAGATTTCATCAAGAGTTTTCGTAATTAAGAAAAACTTGTCTTCAAAGTACGCGAGTGAAACGATATCCCTTCAAGACTAACATTCATAATATGTTTCAAAAGAGTTCTCGTAGGGATTAGAATCCATATATAGAAGAGATAAGATCATGCGCGATGAGGTTTGCAAAGATAGGTCACTTCGATCATTCGGTTGAGTTCAATTTGTGCAACATCCAATGCCACGAATTTTTGTCCCAATATGACCATTGGCTTGCCTAGTAGGATTCGCCAAGATTCCCATATACCGCAAATTACATTTACGTGTGCACCCGTAACTGTGATTTACCTTCTATGATCATCCTAGCTCCTCTTACTTCAGCTACCAGGTATTGTGAAGTACATATGGGATATCCTCAGAGTGGGTATCAAGGATGTGGTCACTAACCCAAGGTTATCTTGACCAGATTCATTACAGAGAAAAGTCTCAAGAGCAACATGTTCGCTTTAATTGGAATGACCCACCCGAAGCGAGTTAGCCAGGAATTTAGCTCAAGAGGATTTGAATAAGATTTATCACAATGACCCAAGCTTAGCTCGAAGAAATAGGATGATTACTACACATACCAACCTGATCACAAATTCGATATATGAGAGAGAAAAAAAAATATCATTCAGTACACATCACGTACTATTTAGTTTATAAGAGTCTCATTCAAGTTGCTTCATTCCAACGCAATCGTGCGATAGAAACGAGGAGGGAAAGATCTTAGAAGATCAAAGCAAATGTGAAAAGATCGGGATAACGAAGGTAGACACAAGTGTCCCCATAGGAAACCACTTGAATCCACACAATGCTGCTACTACTGAAGTTGAATGACCGCACTATTAGCACGTCATGATTACGTTTCCTGAACATGAGAGTTCAGCGATGCCGATAGGTCAGGTTCAACAAGAATGTCACACACTAGGAGGAAAATGTTTAGGTATAGGAAGAGGTATCACACTACCTTCCTGACGTGATCACTCGCCCAATATCCGGGTACCACGCCTAGTCCTTCAGTCTAGAATAATCCCGAGCAGCAAACGACTCGTCAAGATTGAAGATGCGATCCTCTGATCTGATTCGTCGTCTCGTAGTACATGGATGTGAACCAAGAGGTACAAGACTCAGAGGGGTTAAGGGAAATGACTCAGGACTAACCGGCTCCTCGCCGTGGGTGTAAGGGGATTGGACGATGTAAACGACTTATCTTTAACCAGGTGCGTGCATGAGTGAGTATCACGATGCATGAGAAGAATGTTTAAGTGCAACTAATGCAAAACAGTTACAGTCTAAGACGAGTCTTAGTTCGCTGTAACCAATGGCTCTGATACCAATCTGTCACACCCCCAAAATTCCCACGCGCGGTTACGCGCCACAGGGAGCGTGACAAACCAGGATCGCAGTCCATTAGTTACACCAAACGACCAATAATTAATAAAAATGTTTCATATTTCATTAAAATATAAATTCAGAGTGTTACAATTGCGGAAGCGTAAATACAATTAAATTGTTTTATGTAAAAACATCGTCACCCAAGGTGACGTGGCTTATTCAAAATCACTAAAAGGATTTCAAAGTCTCATGCATGCGTACTCGTGATACTCGAACATCCGCAACCTGAGAAATAACATGCGAAAAAGTGTCAACACAAAGGTTGGTGAGTTCACAGGTTTATCAGTTCAGATACAGTTCCAGTTAGTGTAAATCGACTGCTCAACGACAGTCCCAGTTCAATGTAAATCAACTGTTCCTCGACAGTTCAAGTTCAGTTTAAGATCGATTGTTCAACAACAATCAAGTTGAGTTTATGATTGACTATTCAACAATAGTCAAGTTAAGTTTAAGATTGACTGTTCAATAACAGTCAAGTTGTAAGAGCATAATCACTAATATATATCAGATAGCTAGCTAGGCTATATACATGAAACTTCGCACGTTGATGGTCACCGAAGCTAACAGTTGTTTACAGTTTGCGCAATTTGCCTTGTTGTGTTTAGGACGAATATAACACCCGTTCGATATCCAATCGTGTCAGCGCGACTGACCCGGGTGGGGTTTGTCAGACCCAGTAGTACTACATTATATTTCCCGCTATCGTCATTAATACTAACGGTACCATAAGAAGGACTTTGTTGTATCAGTGTGCTACAAGTACTTCAAGTGATATATAAAAGTCTAATTATCTCAGTTGTGTAAATCATGCATGTTAATCTCCCCCAAAAGGATTAAAACAGTAAAATGGGGCCGTGAAACTCACCTTTGGGTGCACATCAAATTCCAGATGAATAACAACAGCAAGTAGCAAATAGCAGTCTTGTATCTACCAAACACCTAACGGGCATAAGTGTATAAGTGTGTGTCCAAGTAAAGACGACTAAGTTTAGACCAACGGTGAAAGATGGACGATGTCAACCATGACATGACGAAGATCATAAATCCAAAATAAGTCGAGGAAGGCACATGGCCCAAAATCATAAAGATCACAAAAGTCGATGAAAGTATATTATTTATAAATAATATAGGTTAATCAAATCGTTTAAGAAAGTATATGCTCGTAACCAAATAGTAAATATATCAATAACGAGTACTCCAAAATGTACCCATGTGTTTATCAATATTTATATGAATATAAATCTAATGTTTAGAACGTTTAAATCGTAAAATACGTATATTTTTACACTATTGTAAAGGTTACTAAAACGTTCATTTTATATTCCTGAATACATATTTTTATATATTTTCCAAATATGTATTATTTCATAAATCACCGTCCAATAACCAAATATTTTATATAAAAATCAATTTATATTAATCAACGAGGTAACGTGCAAGTTGACGACGTCTATGAAAATTCCACGGGTCCAAAACAATGTTAAGAATGATGGGTGGTTGGTTTTAAGTCAAGAAAAGTCCCAAAAATACTAAAATAAAACAAAACAACAAAACCGGAGGTCACGAGGTTCGAACCTGTGACCTCTGGTTCCAACCGCAACGATTTAACCACTAGGGCAGCGGCTTATACGTGTTTAGTTTCCGACCAGAACACTTTTATGTGCAAGAGAGGCAGGAAATCAGATTTTAAAATAAAACAGAAAAAGATTTGGGGTTGGATGGGATTCGAACCCGCGAACTCGTGGTTAGAACTACAGCGCCCTAGCCATTGCGCTAGAACGCTGGTATGTTTTTAAAATAGAAATCAGTTCTTTTATTTTATAACGGCGCAGAGTCATCTTCTCCGCAGAAAACCCTAATCCCGCCGGAGTTCGCTCCAGTCGCCGGAAAATGCAAAACACCATAAACGAGACCCATAGAACATGCGACTAACATAGTAGAGTGATTACCTCGAATCAGAGATGGCTTTGCGAAGTGTTTTTGACATCGAACTCGAACCGAAACTCGAACGCGAACACCGAGCACGGACGCGATTCAAACTTCTGATGACTTCTGGTTGCTCGGGGGTGTTCGCGATCACAGTAGTGCTCAAATGGTGGTGTTACAGTGACGGAATAGTGATGTTTCGGTGGGGCTTTGAGTTGCCGGAAAAACGATAAAGAGCAGAGGGAGAGAGTTGCGAGAGTTTAGAGGGTGGGTGAGTTGTGTTTGTGAGTTCCTAATCATTGAATTAGATCATCGAGGGCCAAATGAAACCGACGAGGGTAATGATGATCGGTTGAAAGTCGAAACCGATCATCGGTTCTTTATTTCACGTAACCGACCGCCACCAAATTCAACTTCTTTAGTTTGGCAATAATGGTCCCTCGAAGAACTTGCAAGGATGGTACAAAGTTTAGTAAATGTGCAAGACTGGTCCTTGCAAGTTTATATAGTTAAAAGAGTTTGAAAAAAAAACACATCAAGTCCCTCCAAGTTATAAAAAGTTATCATTACTAACGGGGTTAACGGACAACACTTAAACGATGACAAAACGAATATAAATCAACACGTGATTAACACGTAACGTTTATAAGGATGCAAACCCTAGATAACCATATAAAATAATAAATAATAACTCGTAATTATTTATTTTGGATTCACATAAAATGGTAAGTTTTACTCACATAAAATCATAAAACAATATGTATAATTTTACGACACGTCGTCACATAAAATAATAGGATATAATGTGTTGATATATACATATATCACATAAAATAATAAGTTTAATTGTCACATAACAAAGTGTTCGCATTAGATCATACAATACGCTTTACATAAAATCATAAATATAAATATATGATTTAATAATTAAAACTCACCTAGAATGATAAAATAACATGTGACTATATACAAATATATCACATGAAATCATAAAGTGAAATCACAGAATCTCAAACGTTTGAACTTAGTGAATGCTCGTGTAATGATGATTACACAAAACCCTAATTGCTAAAGTCAACACAGTCAACACATAGATGTTTACACATATTTAATAAGGTTTACGTTCAGTTAAAGCCAAAAAAGGACCTGAAAAGGCGGATTGTCACAAAACATATGACCGCTTGTCAGTTTGCTATGTCAGTTATACAATGTACGACACCAGTTCCGGATAAAATAAAAAAGTACATTTTATATTTATTTTTCTTGTTATTGAAATTCCACAATTATTACATGGAATCTATATGCATTTTACGAATATACGCTTCTAGTAAAAATGTAGGATTAGGTTTTCATCATCATTTAATGGTTAGAAACAGTAATTAACTGTTTAAACAGTAATCAGATCAGTTAATGCACATTGATACTTAATAAAAAAGTAAAGCAAAGAGGTCTGACCTAGGTTTTTGGACGAGGTGTCCAATGAGAGCGCTACAACACAAGCGACCTAGACAGCGTGGCCCGCTTTGTGGCACATCTAGCGCCCCATGGGGCCATGTAACACCCCGACCAATGGCGGAAACATCGAGGTGTCACGAAAACAGTATAGAGGCACAAGGATATAAAAAGGGATACCATATTTTATTAATAATCCAAAACTTAAACGTCTATTACAAGGCAAATTAAAAGATAACATAAACCTAACTAGGTCCAAAAGCTTCCTAGCTATAAATATGCTTGTTTCCCATAACCTGAAAAACACGCAAAAAGGGTCAACTATCTACATAGTTGGTGAGTCATAGGTTTAATAGAAAACAATTATAGAAAACATTTGATAAGTTTTGCAAAGTCATATTGTTAAATGAGCAAACAAGTATGAGTTGATTTACACACATACATATTCATCCCATAAACAGATATTGATCACATACCAAATATCAATCACATAAACAGGACGCCTGATTGATGGTTTGCAAACCAACAATCGGTAAGATGTTTGTTCACGTGTTCAATTCCATTCTCGAGGAACCTCTACGATTACTGTTCGGTTCCTCTCGGGAATCTCAACGTTGGGACCATGCCCAGTCCCCCGCAAGAACCTCAACGTCATCATGTTCAGTTCTCCGCAAGGACCCTCACGTTTGATGCTCCGGAGCCTTAAGAATAAATTTTCCCAAATAGCATACAATATCAAGCATAACAAAGTATATAATCACATGATATCACACAGATGCGTACAAGTAAATGTATTCAGCAATATTTGACTTTGCATAGATAATATATGAACGTTTGAATGATTAAAGTTTTGCAAAGATTCACGATGATAAGCATGATAAATAATATGATTTACTTGAAAATAAAGTAACAAAAATAAAACATGTTTGTGCGTGTTTTCCACCCCAAAATGGTTTGGAAAATTTAAAGAAAAAGGGGCTATGAACTCACCTTAGATTAAACGAAATGCTAGCTTGAATGAAGGAAACCCTTAGATGATGTCCTAAACGAATAACAAGTTGATTAACCGAAGGTCATGAGGTTGAATAACGCCTTTCTAGACATCTAGGGTTTCGATGGACTCGGTGAATTTGGGGAACATGATATTTAGTTGATTTAACCTTTTAACAAATGAACCTTAACTATGTTTATAAAATACTATAGGGTCTTTAAAAATTAAAATTTAAGACGTAAAGTACTTTAAATAAACGAGTAAGTGTAACCATCTTTTTTTAAATATTGATAATAATAATAATAATAATAATAATAATAATAATAATAATAATAATAATAATAATAATAATAATAATAATAATAATTAATTAAAATTTATATAACTCCTTTGTTTTATAAAGAACAATGGTGTTTTTAAGGTTTAGAAGGGTTTAGAAGATTTATAAATTATCCTTGAAATTTTATAGAATAGTAGAACATTTTTAAAGGTTTTAGAATGCTTAAAACAAGGAAACATGACAGAAAAAGAAAGAAAACAGGGTATGCGGGTCTCGAACCGGCGACCTTTGTGTCTCAAACCGGGCGCCTGACCAACTGGGCTACACGCCAGTTTGATTTTTATTCCAAACGAACAGTTTAAATCTATACAGCACCAGTCACCTTCATCTTCCCCAAATCATTACCAGAAAACCCTAGAATTTGGATCGCAAAAATCGGGCATTAAATCGTAAAGAAACCCAGAAATTTACATAGGGCTTTTAAACTATGATGAAATCAGAACGAAATGATGTAAGGACTAACCTCGAAAAGGCCAGAAAAATGGAAAACTTGAGGTTTGATGGAGCTCGCGGAGGCGGCGACGGAAATGCAGCTACAGGGACGATTTTCAGAGGTTTTCTTGATGCATTAGGTGCGCAAAGGATTGGGGAGTGTCGAGGAACGATTTATAGGGTCTCAAACACACAAAAACGAGTTAATTCGAGGCTTAAACGGGAATTAAAGTCCGAGTTTAATGATGATTAAAATCGTTTAATCGCCGGTTTTGAGTCGATATTGATGATTTAGATGATGATGGATGTGTTTTGTGTCATAAAAGTGAGTAAAAACATATGTTTCGGTTGGTTTTACGTGATCTCCGGCAAGGATTCGGTGTCGCCGGCGGGAGTGGCCGGAAAAACGCGTTTTATTGATTATTTTTTACCCATTAAAAAATACATATATATATTTTACTTATATAATAAATACATAAATGAGTTCTCTTGCATAAAATAATTTTTATTTTTCATATCTTTTAGTTTTATAAAATATATCAAAAGTTCATCTAAGATTTGTTATGTTATATATATATATATATATATATATATATATATATATATATATATATATATATATATATATATATATATATAACCTTTAAACCCTTTTATTTAAAACATAGATTTCTTTTAAATACACACAAATATAATCTCAAAATAACTTGTCAAAATTATTAAGTAATCCATAGATTAACTTATATATACGTTTTTATAACAATCCATTATAACCGAGATGTTAAAGGTTGTGCAACTTTTATAAAAATCAAGTTTTAATGCACATTACATTTAAAAACTTGTGACCTAACAATATTTATTTAAGAGTTTGTTAAGAGAATTAATTTAATCAATTAAATAATACAATTTTAATGGATAACTCAATAAAACAAAATTCCATGATTGTTACAATCTCCCCTACTTAGAGAAATTTCGTCCCGAAATTTATGCAATGGAAAACTTAAAATAAAATATTATGGAGAGAAAAAAAATTGATGTGTAAAAGTTATGGCTTATACTGACGAGTTGAGGGTGACATGAAAGATTAGATTTTTTGGTGGGCTGTATCAAACGAGTCACCGTGATGACTCCTTGTACAATAATTTGTTTATGGGCTTACAATTAAAAATGAGTAACAACAGAGGATCAGATTGATTGTGTTAGATTGAAAGGGGTTACTTATGCAACGTTTTGATTTCCTAAGAGATAGAATGCATCACTACAAAGTTTGTAGTATCAACTAGGCACAGGCGACCAATTTGGAGGGGTCAAAAGATATCATAGAATATTAAGGCTTATTAGCATCATGACGATTGACTACCGCGTCACAAATAATAAGGGCTCGTGATGCAAAATGATATTGCATAAAATTTTGCTCAAGAATTACCACCAAATAACATGTCAAGGTCCAAATAACACTAAACTTCTCGTGATCCAAAAAATGCTACTTTTGATAACTTGACAGGAGCACTTATATATAGGATGTACCATCGGCGTATCCACCATGCCATTTTCAAGTAACATCTGTTTCGTCACTTTGAATCACAATAAGCTTAATGTTATGACACAAGACAGGATTTACTATGATTTCCATGCGTCGAAATATTATAATTACGTGTGCACCCGTGATTACTCATTTTGTTGCATGGTCCGCATAGTTCATCTTGTTGTGTATGGGTCACAAAGCACAAGTAGTTCACCATAGAAGAATCAAGTAACAATGTTCCATCAATGGTTCACACAAAGTTCTGGGATATTTATCTAGCATCATTTATTTAAATCATGCTAATAAAGTACATAGATAATTAATATATCCACGTGCATGTATGATCGAACTGATAGTGAACATAAGAAACCAAGCTTTATTCATGGCAAAAGTCACTTGACAAGGCAAAATTAAACTTAACAAAGTATATGATAAATCATTCTAACAATTATTCCTGGATAACCGGCAAATATGACGTAGGTAAAAATAAATTAGTTGTCGATGTTTATGAATAAATCGAGCAAGTTCATAGATGAAGGCATTCAACTATTGACATTTTGATCCTGGCAAGCTTCGGGTGCCCCGAGCATAAAAACACGACCTCGGGGGGGCTTGATTGTTGTTGGCCAATTCGGGACATTGGTTCCTCATGTGATTAGGACTTCCGTATTGGTAACATGTACTGTTAAAGTTATTGTTTGGTACGGGTGCAGCAGTCAGGGTCTGATTCGTTCCTGCTGTAGTAAGCTTACACTTCCCAACCAGATGCCCAAACAGTCCACACTTGGTACACTTGCAGCATTGTGTGCCAGAGGGATGGTGATAGCTACAAATGGTGCACAGAGGATTTAGACCCTTATAGTTAGTCTTTGCGATAATAGTATTGGCTGAAGCCACCCTATTCACGGGAACAGCAGGGGTAACTAATGCATAACCTTGAGTGGCCATTTTCCTCTTGTTGTTGTTGGACTCATTGTTGCTTGAACTTGAACCACGATCATCCTTGTCTTTAATGGTTTCCGTTTTCAGCACCCCAGTTTTGACCATTTCAGCAGTCAGAGTTCCAGCCAACTTGATGGTAGCTGACAAAGTTGCAGGGTTCACAGACATCATTGCTATACGCATCGCTTCAGGGAGTGCGTCGATGTAGCAATCGATTGCAGTTTGTTCAGGAGTCACTAAGTAAGGAACAAACAAAGATAGTTCTTGGAATCGAGCTGTAAAACCGAGATGATCAACACCCTTCATGGTGAGACTCCTGAATTCGGACTCTGACTTCCTTATTTCTGACCTTGGACAATACTCCTCAGTTAACAAAGCCTTGAATGCATCCTAAGTCAAAGCATGAAGCACCTCCCACGTCTTGGCACTTATTTGTGTATTCCACCATGTTAGAGCCCTTTTCTTGAATGTACTTGACGCGTACTTGACCCATTGAGCTTCGGGACAATTGCACATGTTTAGTGTAGCTTCTGTTTTCTCGAACCTTTGGAGGAAACATGTCGCCCCTTCGGTTCCAGTGAATTCAGTGGGTTTAGAGGCCATGAATAGTTTATAGGAGCTTTCGATTCCTCCAGGGTTAGAACCTTCTCCATTTTCATTAGTGCGTACAATGGTTCGAGTTTGAATAGTTTCATTGAGCTGGTTGACCATTTTAAGAAGGATGGAAGCCATTTGCTGGGAGATGATAGTGGCTAATTCGGTGGAATCCATCTTCAGGAAGCAAAAAATTCGAGTTAGATATGCAAATAGAATGACATTATTAATGATTAATATCAGAATAATGTCATTGACTAATCAAAATCCTGAGCCCGTTTAACGATTCTACTAGAACTGCATGCTTTAGCCTATAAGTGTCATGTCCCGAAAGGACCCCCAAGAAAGAGAGGTGAGTCACTTGGACTACTTAAATACCAGGTCTTTCGTTAGCCAGGACCTTCTGAACGAATAACCACTCTTCCAGATTACACACAGTGCCGAGAACCGTAACAAGAACCCATAATTTTGACGAGAGTGTTCAAGGATGAGAACATGAATTTTCCAAGATGAAATCCTAATATAAGGTCTAAGAGTTTCACCGACGATGATGAGTTGCATATGCCAAAATAGAGATTCACAAGAAAATGTTCAATGAGAGAATTCAAATACCAAATCAAGGATGGGGTTTATTATTTTTGGCCCCTAAGGTTATAGTCTAGATTATTGTTCACTAATAACCTAATTACCTATAAGCAAGGCTCTGATACCCATTCTGTAACACCCCAACCGATGGCGGAAACATCAAGGTGTCACAAAAACAGTATAGAGGCACAAGGATATAAAAAGGGATACCATGTTTTATTAATAATTCAAAACTTAAACGTCTATTACAAGGCAAATTAAAAGATAAAATAAACCTAACTAGGTCCAAAAGCTTCCTAGCTATAAATATGCTTGTTTCCCATAACCTGAAAAACACGCAAAAAGGGTCAACTATCTACATAGTTGGTGAGTCATAGGTTTAATAGAAAACAGTTATAGAAAACATTTGATAAGTTTTGCAAAGTCATATTGTTAAATGAGCAAACAAGTATGAGTTGGTTTACACACATACATATTCATCCCATAAACAGATATTGATCACATACCAGATATCAATCACATAAACAGGACGCCTGATTAATGGTTCGCAAACCAACAATCGGTAAGATGTTTGTCCACGTGTTCAATTCCCTTCTCGGGAATCTCAGTGTTGGGACCACGCTCAGTCCCCCGCAAAAACCACAACGTCATCATGTTCAGTTCTCCGCAAGGAACCTCATGTTTGATGCTCCAGAGCCTTAAGAATAAAGTTTCCCAAATAGCATACAATATCAAGCATGACAATGTATATAATCACATGATATCACACAGATGTGTACAAGTAAATGTATTCAACAATATTTGACTTTGCATAGATAATATATGAACGTTTAAATGATTAAAGTTTTGCAAAGATTCACGACGATAAGCATGATAAATAATATGATTTACTTGAAAATAAAGTAACGAAAATAAAAAAAATGTTTGTGCTTGAATGAAGGAAAACCTTAGATGACGTCCTAAACGAATAACAAGTTGATTAACCGAAGGTCGTGAGGTTGAATAACGTCTTTCTAGACATCTAGGGTTTCGATGGACTCGGTGAATTTGGAGAACATGATATTTAGTTGATTTAACCTTTTAACAAATGAACCTTAACTATGTTTATTAAATACTATACGGTTTTTAAAAATAAATATTTAAGACGTAAAGTACTTTAAATAAACGAGAAAGTGTAACCGTCTAAGGATTTATCATTAAAATTGATAATTCTAGTAAAGCCTTAACGATATTAAAATTCTAGAAATTAAAACAACGTTTCATTTCATAAATCATCTTAACAATACCCATAAATTTTTATAAACGAGTGGTTATCTACAATTAGTAATAAGTGGTGGTGCAATGTTTGATCTTTTAAAGATGAGAGAAATGAATAATTACAATAGTTATATAAGTTTTAAAAGAAGTGTTTAAAATAGTTAATCTTTGCATATTTGTTTTGTTCAAAAAAAAAAATAATAATAATAATAATAATAATAATAATAATAATTGATTGAAATTTATATAAGTCTTTTTTTTATATAAAGAACAATGGTGTTTTTAAGGTTTAGGAAGGTTTAGAAGATTTATAAATTATCCTTGAAAAATTATGGAAAAGTAGAACATTTTTAAAGGTTTTAGAATGCTTAAAACAAGGAAAAATGACCAAAAAAGAAAGAAAACGGGGTTTGCGGGTCTCGAACCGCGACCTTTGTGTCTCAAACGGGGCGCCTGACCAACTGGGCTACACGCCAGTTTGATTTTCATTCCAAACGAACAGTTTAAATCTATACAGCACCAGTCATCTTCATCTTCCCCAAATCATTACCCGAAAACCCTAGAATCTGGATCGCAAAAATCGGGCGTTGAATCGTAAAGGAACCTAGAAATTTACATGGGACTTTTGATCTATGATGAAATCCGAACGAAATGGTGTAAGGACTAACCTCAAAACGGCCGGAAAAATGGAAAACGGGAGGTTCGCCGGAGCTCGCGGTGGCGACGACGGAAATGCAGTTACAGGGACGATTTTCAGAGGTTTTCTTGATGCATTAGGTGCGCAACGGATTGGGGAGTGTCGAGGAACGATTATAGGGTCTTAAACACACGAAAACGAGTTAATTCGAGGCTTAAACGGGAATTAAAGTCCGAGTTTAATGAAGATTAAAACTCGTTTAATCGCCGGTTTTGAGTCGATATTGATGATTGGGATGATGATGGATGCGTTTTGTGTCCTAAAATTGAGTAAAAACATACGTTTTAGTTGGTTTTAGGTGATCTCCGGCAAGGATTCGGTGTCGCCAGCAGGAGTGGCCGGAAAAACGAGTTTTATTGTGACACCCGGTCCAAAAATCAGGTCAAACCCTCTCTCCGTTGACTTTTGTTGACTTTTATTTCGTTATAATTACGTGATTTGCTGTTTTAAACCGCATGATTAACTGTGTATAGATAAACGATTAACTGATATGAAATTCGCGTTAAGTAACTGTGAAATATGAACGTTTCATATTATTATTAATGAAATTTTAATAATGAGAAATTAAATATAAAATTTGACATTTTATATTTTATCAAACTAATATAAACTGTTAAGACGTTTTATGAACTTAAAGTGTAATACGAACGTTACGTTGTCAAGACTTAGCCGATTTTCCCAACCGTTTAGCCTATTGGGCCCGGTAAGCCCAATAAGCCCAAACGTGTCCGGATCAACACGAAAACTTAACCGAAGGTTCGCCTTGACGCATCAAGTATTTCCCTCGGCCCGGAAACCCGACCCGCGGCCCAGATCGCATTGGTCCGTAACCGGCCCAAACCCGTTTCCCTTTTTACTCGCGGCCCAACCCAATCCAAGAACCGAATGGGCTTCGGCCCATTCTCCCTCCTCATCTTGATTGGGCTTCGGCCCAATTGTAAACAAATTAATTTATTTGTTTAAGCCCACTAGTTTTTTTATATAAAAATTAAACCAACCTTTCAACCCACTAATATTTTTATAAAACTTGAACCCTCAACTTTTATAAAAATAGAAACCACCATTCAATTGGATTAATTATACTTGGGTTTTATTTAAAAAGTTATGATTTTATTTAAGTCCTATCACCTCCATATTTTAGAAAAGCTTTTCATCTTTTAGAAAATTTATAAAAACTAATCACCTACTCATGGATTAGTTAGGAGATTTGTGGGGTTGACAACACATGATTATCCATGGGTTAGTAACCCTTAATGTGGGTATAAAAGGAGACAAGCCCTCCCTTGGTTCCCTTGCACCCAACCAAACAAAGCACACTCACTCTCCCTCTCCCTCCTTGTTTCGGCCGAGAGCCACCACCCACCACCCAACCGCCGTCGGCCGGCCACCCTCCGACCATCATAGCGCCACCGCCGGACCACCACAGCCCCGCCGGACCGCCGCCATCTTCACCTCTCTTCTTGGTTTTTCTTCTCCACTCCTTGTGAGTGTTTCTAAACTCTTTTCATCTATGTTACTTACATGCTCACCACCCAAGAAAAACCTACAAGTCTTGACAACTAAACCAAAATGATCAAAGAATGCTTGTGTTTGCAAATCAACTAACAAAACTCTCTTCTTTACCTCTTTCTTCCAAGATCAAACACTTGTTTGGTGCATTTAGATGCTTAAAGATAGCCAACAAGTGTGGTGAAACACATTTGTGAAATCAAAAGAAAGTAACAAGTGTGCACCAAGATTCTTGTGTTTATGAAATCTTGATTTCATAGTTAGTTGTTTAAACAAACCTCCAAGCCTCTTCATATAAAATGAAACCTAAATCATAATCTATACATGTTTACATTTACTTGTCCTAACACTAATGTGTTAGTGATTGTTATTTACATTTTCCTTGTCCTAACACAAATGTGTTAGTGATTGTTATTTATTTTCTTGTCCTAACACTAATGTGTTAGTGATTGCATTTTTATTTAATCATTGGTCCTAACACAAAGTGTTAGTAGATATGAACTTATGATTGTGTTGTAAAAATACTAGAAAATGAAAGAGTATAATAAACATGTTTATGGACTTATTTAAATCAAAGAAATTAAATAAATGTTATATATGTAACCTATGACTAAAACAAAAGAATAATACTTGTTTTAGTAAAAATGACATATTTAATGTGTTATAAAAAGAGTACATGACAAAAGGAATTTTTATAGATTTTGTTACTAAAAATGGTGAGAATAATATTTATGTCAAATGATTAATTTGACATAAATACTTGGATTTATTACAAGTTTTAACCTTTCTAAAGCTTTTATGTAAATAGACATTTTTTCTATAAAAAGTCACATGTGAAGAGAAATATTTTTATAAAAAGGATTTTTATAAAAATAAATCAAAGGCAAGTCATTGACTTTAAATACTTATATGGATTTTAATGTTACTTTGATGAAATCAAAGTAACCCAAAAATGGACTTACGTTCGTTAGAGATTTTAAATAAAAATCAAGTTTTTATAAAGACAACGTTATATAAATCCAAGCGTTGTTATAATGTTTTGAAAATATTTAAGAAAGAAATATATATTTCGTGCAAATGAAATATTAAACGCTTTTGAAATATAAATGATTGAATGCTAGAAACTTCGAATGTCTTCTTTAAAGATTCATGTTTTAAAAATAAAGCAAACGTTTAATTATTATTCTTGACAAATAATTATTTGCAAAAGATATAAACCATGTTTTATTCACCAAAGTATTGTTAATCATAATTATTTAATATAATTATAACTTGCAAGATTAACAGATCAAATATGTAATTATTTAATTAAAAATAATTATTCGAACTTGTGAAAATAATAATAAACATTATTATTCTTTGGATAATTGGATTTAAATAATCCCAAGTTTTGAAGGTTGGCCAACAATAATCCCACTTTTAATAATAACTCCCAATGATCCCAACTTTCAACCTAATTATTTCTAATGGTCCCGCCGTTAAAAAACTTAACACCGTTAAGTTTATTGCTGATGTGGCACCTGAGTTGGCATTTTTTTATATATTTTTTAATTTTTTAATAAACATGGCACTTAATTAGAAACTTAAAACACAACACTTATGTGTGTGCATCGAGAGAGACCAGAGAAAGTGAGTGTGTTCATCTAGAGAGACCAGAGAAAGACTTGAGCAAGGCTCAGTCTCCGGCGACCGTTTTCCGGCCAAACCTGCGGCGGCGACGCGGTGGCCCAATGGCAGCGGTGATGAACATAACAGAAATTAAGGAGGGATGTTATTTGCAAATCGAGCTCTGTTCCGGTTAGTTTATTGGATCCGTCTAGCGATTTGGGTTTCGGTTTTGATCCGTCTAGCGATTTGGATCCGAAACTTTCGCAAGCTTTCCGCTTTTGAATTTGGCGTCGCTGTTAACCACAAGCATCATCGATCCAAGTAAATAAACAAAACTAAATTTTTAGATAATTGAGTAAAACATCTTGTTCAATCAATAATAGTTGGAAACACCTGTTGAATTCCATTATTGGAAACACAAGAAACTTTGTTGAATCAATAATAGTTTCAATCATCATTCATCTCGCACAATTCATATAATCAAGTTTGGGGATCAATTTGTGAGAAATGAAAATCCCTAAATCCCTAGATTTCCAATCAAACAACACCGTAAGCACCGAATCGACAAAATCCAAAGGAGATCTACTGAAATATATCTCTAAAACAAGAATCCATCCAATTAGAATGGAATAGTTACAATTTAGCATATTAACTTACTCAATTTGCGCAGCTAGGCGGCGGCCAATCAATTCCGGTTCGATTGAAACTTGGAGAAGGCTAAAACGATGCAGAAAACTACAGAGATTTGGGGGTGATATGGAAGAATATGGGTAGTAGTACGGATGGAGTGGCATGTGATGACAGGTCTGTAGTAGTTATCCATGGCCGGAAAACGGTCGTCGGAGACCCTTTGCTCAAGTATTTTTCAGGTCTCTCTCGATGCACACACATGAGTGTGTTGTGTTTTAAGTTTCTAATTAAGTGACATGTATATGAAAAAAATAAAAAAAAAACATAAAAAATGCCAACTCAGGTGCCACATCAACAATAAACTTAACGGTGTTAAGTTTTTTAACGACGGGACCATTAGAAATAATTAGGTTGAAAGTTGGGACCATTGAGAGTTATTATTAAAAGTGGGATTATTGTTGGCCAACCTTCAAAACTTGGGATTATTTAAATCCAATTTTCCTTATTCTTTTAATCTCGATGTTCAATACTTGATTTAGTTATTAAATGATGATTCCTTGTTTATATTTAATTAACATAAATATGAATAATCATGAACGTATTTATTTAATAAATACAAGCAAACGGGTTTTCAAAACGTATACAAATGGGACCAAAACGTCAAGACTTGACCGGTATCACTTGGGTGACTTATGTTACTCAAATGATCATTGACCTTATGCATATGTTTAATTAAATTATCTAGGACGTTACGTGCTACCGTTCCTTCGCTGCTCTTTTTACCGCTTATCTGTTGAATCTGTGAGTTTCACGGCCCCTTTTCCTTTTAATTGTTTTATACGTTGGGGGAGAAATCATGAAAACTGTTAAATGCTTTTTACTTAATATTATGGTTTATCTGTTAGCCGTATGACTACTTGTTCTCTTACTGATTGCCCAACTTGGTACATTATCGTTATAAACGTTTGTACAACCGTAATCCCACCATTAATTGATTTCAATTAGTTATGTACGAAACGATAGCTAGTGAATAGATCTATTTGGGTTGACAACCCTACCCTAACTGGTAGCTCCAGTTCTGACTCCGGATTGTCAGGGGGTACACGTCAGTTATTCTGCTCTGTTTAACATCTCTTGGCAAGGGATGTTGGGTGGGTAAACCGTTAGTAATTGAAATCAAGGTTCAGGTGAGCTCATACATCCACAACAATAAACCCTCATAATATCTAAGTATACTGAAAACTGTTTTACAACTATTTAACTAATAAATCACAAACCTGTGAAGCTCACCAACTTTATGTTGACCCGTTTTAAATTCATGATTTCTTAGGTAATTGACGCAACTTCGTGAAGACATGCAAATGGGGCTTATCAATGCTATCGGACCTGCTTTTGGAGTCATAGTCCCAACTATCCTAATAAATCGTTAATGTTTTTATTATTAATTTAAGACTTATTTTTGAATGTAAGACATTATCATTGTCCACTATCACTTTCCGCTGCAATACAATGACGTAATGTTTTATGAAATTTTAAATATATTAGATGTTGTTCTATGTATCCTCGACTATGATTCCATTCTCGTTCACACCCGAAAGCGTTGACCGGGGTGTGACATTTATTGACTTTTTTTTACCCATTAACAAATACATATATTTATTTAACTTATAAAATAAACACATAAATGAGTTCTCTTGTATAAAATAATTTTTATTTTTCATATCTTTTAGTTTTATAAAATATATCAAAAGTTTATCTAAGATCTGTTATGTTATATATATATATATATATATATATATATATATATATATATATATATATATATATATATATAGGGAAGGGTTCCGTGTAGACCCCTTAAATTTTGTAGACCCCGTAGACCCCTATAAAACTCAATAAAAATAAAACCCAGTGTTGTAAATTTGGTTTGTTTTATTACGATAAACTTTTAAGAACCAAAAAAATAAATTAATTAATTAAAAAAACAAAAACATTAAAAATCGAACATTTTAAGACAATGGGTTTTAAAATAATGAGTTTTAAACGCAACACTGAGTTTTATTGAGTTTATTGAGTTTTAAACTCATTGATTTTTAAAACTCATTGTCTTAAAATGTTCAATTTTTAATGTTTTTTGTTTTTCTTTTTTTTTAATTGTCTTTTTTTGTTCTTAAAAGTTTATCGCAAATAAAAAAAAACTAAATTAACAAAACTGAGTTTTATTTTTAGTGAGTTTTAATGAGTTTTATTGAGTTTTATAAGGGATCTACGGGTGTTTTGGTCAAAAATTCACTTGGGAATCCTGTATTCCAAACTTAGATTGTGAGGTAGAGTGCTTAACGATCAAATGGGTAAGTAATCCAAGTAAAGGTGATAACACAAGGATTTTAGCGAGGAA
>JBCNJP010009857.1:0-26149 GCA_039602395.1 Deinandra increscens subsp. villosa | reverse complement strand
AATTTGATTTCCACCGAGATTTATCGTCCATGGTGTTTCATGCAAAAATAAAGCAGAACCCTAAACAAACAACAATCAGGTCGGCCGGTAGGCACGCAGAGAAAGTCCGATTGTTTAGGAAAATAAAAAATAGAAAATAAAGCAGAAATTGTATAACCCAACAACAATCAGGTCGGTGCTCCCGCACACGCAGAGAAAGTCCGATGAGTTATACGAAACACCAAAGAAAATAAAGCAGAACGTCAAACGAACACCAATCAGGTCGATCTTTCGATACGCAGAGAAAGGCCGATCGTTTGACAAAATAAAGAAAATCAAACAAGTTTAAATCTTTGCAAAATAAAAGCATGCATACACCAGAACATCTCTTATTCTGTTTTTGCCTTTTTCATTTCATTCAATGCCAAGATCACACAGCATTCGTCATGATGTGCCTTACATTTAATCAAGCAAATTTTTATATTTATATCATACTAGCATATATCAGATTTGTCCTTACGCATTTAACTAACCAAACAAGTACCTACAGCTTTTCATTTTTACTTTATCCGTGGTTGATAACACACGCCGATGTAATATCATTTCTCGCTTGGTCGGATCAATTTCTCAAATTTTTTATTTTTCCATTTTTTATGCTTTTTGCATTTTTCCAATTTTTTTATATTTTCTGATTTTCTCCCCCTAAAATACAAAACTCTATTTTTGGATTTTGTGAATAAGAAAAAGAAAAACAGACTACAAAAATAAACAAATGAAAAAATGATCAACCGAAAGTTACTCAACGGGTAACTTTTGTATGCCGTTGATCTGCAAAAGATAACGAAAGCGGGTTTTGTCAAAAGCTTTCGTAAAAAGATCCGCTTTTTGAAAATCAGTATGGATCTTTTGCAGATCAATCAAGTGTTTCTCAAAACAGTCACGGATGAAATGATAACGAATATCAATATGTTTCGTTTTTGAGTGGTGAACGGGGTTTTTAGTTATGCAAATCGCAGCCGAGTTATCTATATAAATTGGAGTAGTAAGAAACTTCAAACCGTAATCCCGCATCTGCTGTTGTATCCATAAAACCTGAGAGCAGCAACTAGCAGCCGCTATATATTCAGCTTCAGCCGTGGATGTGGCAACAAAAGTCTGCTTCTTACACTGCCAAGATACCAACCGGTCGCCGAGAAACTGACATCCGGCCGTGGTTGACTTGAAGTTGATCTTGCAACCGCCGTAGTCTGAATCCGTATACGCCGACAGGTCGAACTTATCATCATGAGGATACCAGATCCCGAGATCTGCATTACCCTTCAGATAAGCTAGAATCCTCTTAACTGCTTCCATGTGAGAAACCCGAGGTGCTGCTTGGTACCTGGCACACAAACATACAGCAAACATTATATCAGGTCGACTAGCTGTAAGATACATTAAAGAACCTATCATTGCCCTATAACGAGTGACATCGACTGTTTCACCGTCTTCGTTAGGACACAGGCCATGTGACAACTGAATAGGAGTTCCAGGAATGCGAACATCTTCCACCTTGAATCGATTCAGGACATCATTCACATATTTTGTCTGATGAATGAAGATTCCTTTGTCAGATTGTTGAACTTGTAAGCCCAAGAAGAATGACATTTCCCCCATTGAACTCATCTCGAACCTTGTTTGCATTAAAGTCTCGAAATCCTTCGATAACTTCTCGTTTGAGCAGCCAAAAATGATATCGTCCACATAAATCTGTACCAGTAGCAGATCCTCCCCCGTTTTACGACAGAATGAAAGTAGGATCAACCAACCCACGCTTGAATCCGTTGTCGAGTAAATAAGTTGACAACGTCTCATACCAAGCTCGAGGAGCCTGATGGAGACCATATAGTGCCTTGTCCAACTTATAAACCTTCTCCGGATAATCAGGATCGAAGAATCCCGGAGGTTGTTTGACGTACACTTCTTCCTTAACCTTGCCGTAAAGAAACGCACTCTTAACATCCATCTGGAAGACCTTGAATCCACGATGTGCAGCATATGCCAAAAAGATTCTGATTGCTTCAATTCTGGCAACCGGTGCATACACCTCGTTAAAATCGATTCCTTCTTCCTGAGAAAACCCTTGAACAACCAAACAAGCCTTGTTGCGGACTATGACTCCACGATCATCTCGTTTGCATTTATACACCCACCGTGTTCCACACGGTTCTTTTGCTTCCTGCTGGCAAATCTTCCAGGTGCCACACTCCTAATTTTTGAAATTGTAGTAATTCTTCCTGCATTGCTTCAACCCACGAACCATCTAATAAAGCTTCATGAACATCTTTTGGCTCGATCTGAGATATAAAGCATGAATGGAACGCTTCTTCCTAAACACCAGATTCCAAAACTGATAGTAACGCACTGCTCTCGATTTGATGTCTCGTACGCACTCCTTCATTTAAATCACCAATAATATTGTCTTGCGGATGAATGGTGTTTATCCGGAGCGTTTGATGAATAGGAACAACCACCGTTTCCAGCCATACCAAGGAACAGGATCTTCCTCAACCACCACAGTTTCAGTTGTATTGACATCAACATCATTTGAAATAGTATCAACTTGTGGATCGACCACATTGTCAGTTGAATCAGCCTCAACTTCATTTGAAGTAGCATCAACTTGTGGATCTAGTTGTTGAGTAGGAATTTCCACCTGATGTGTCACGGCTTCATGAAATTCACTATCATCATCTGAAGACATATCATCAGCTGCAAATGTCGAATCATTTGAAGTCTCGGTCATGTAATCATCAGCAACAAGCACTACTAGAGTCGGCAGAGTTTGTATATTTAGAACCGGAGTATCGTCTTGTAATTCAATGAAAACTCGAGTAAGTTGTTCATCAGACATCTCTGGCTTCGATTCAAGATTTTCAAAAAAAAGCTTTGTAATCGAACAACCAGTCCGGTCCAACACCTCTGGGCGGTAAAGTATAGGATTGAAAATCCACATGCAAATATGCAGCCACCGTACTAGTCTGCTTATTAAATACTCGTTTCTTTTGATT
This sequence comes from Deinandra increscens subsp. villosa, assembly GCA_039602395.1. NCBI lineage: Eukaryota > Viridiplantae > Streptophyta > Magnoliopsida > Asterales > Asteraceae > Deinandra > Deinandra increscens. Next base: position 23,120 of record JBCNJP010009857.1, on the reverse strand, counting down.
TGAGTATCCGACAAACAATCCCTCAAAGACTTTGTCGTCAAATTTGCCCGCAGACGCTAAGACAGTACAGGGACACCCAAAAGGCTCTAGATAATCGAGATTCGGCTTACGATTCTTGAGTAATTCATAACTTGTCTTCCCAAGACGTTTAACAGTAAGCACTCGATTAAGCACGTAACATGCGGTGTTGACAGCTTCCGTCTAGAAAGGAACAAGTAATTGAGCATCAGCCAACATCGTTCATGCTGTTTCAATGATAGTACGATTCTTTCTTTCTGCCACACCGTTTTGCTGAGGTGTATATGGTGTGCTGAACTCATGTACAATTCCTTTTTCCATACAAAATGTCCTCACGGCTAAATTCTTGAACTCCGTGTCATTGTCACTACGAATCCATCGAATCTTCAATTTATACAAAGACTCAAGTGTAGTAATCAAATTGATAAGAATTCTTGAAGTTTCATCCTTAGAGACTAGAATATCAACCCAAGAGTATCTTGAATATTCGCCAGTAACCACAAGACAATACCAATTCCCAGAAATACTTTGACGATTCACAGGACCAAATAGATCCATGTGAAGTAATTCTAATGAAACTTCAATTGAATGGTATTTCTTCAGTGGATGGGATTTTCTTTTCTGTTTACCCTTCTTGCAACTCACACACACATCGTTGAAGACAAACTGTTTCTTTGGAACCCCTTCGACAAGACCCCTCCGCACAAGTTCGTTCATTTTTCTGTAATGGATGTGCCCCATGCGACGATGCCACATAATGGAATCTCTCTCGGATGCTTTTGATAAGAAACATTGACCAGCGAACAGTTGCTTTAGCAGAGTTCATATCGAGCATATACAAATTCGAGAATCGCGGTGCACGCATTACCACATATTCATCTAGAATCTTGAACTCGGGTTTCAGAATCAAACATTCACTCCCCGTGAAAACAGTTGTGAATTGCTTGTCACAAATCTGGGAGACACTCAGAAGATTATACTCCATTTCTTGAACAAATTCAACCTTCTCGAATATGACAGCACCATTTGAAAGTTTACCAATTCCGGTGACTTGACCTCCTTTGTTTCCAGCAAATGTTACTTTACCTCCATCGAAGTACTTCACATCATGCAACAAAGAGATATCACCAGTCATATGTCGAGATGCTCCGCTATCAACAACCCAAATGTTATTCATCAGTTGTCGCGAAGATCCCTGCATAAATTAAAACAGAAGATTAGTTTCGGGACGAACCCAAGCTTGAAGCTTTGGGTCGACCGTTATCTTCAACAAAGTCATCACCAGCCATGGACAAACCCTTAGTTTTCCATGCTTCATTTAAAGAGCCTGGGGAGCTAGCAGTAGAATTTTTCAAAATTGATTTAATGTTTAAAAATTCACTTTCTGATTTCTTGTCATTTTTATGAAATTCTGATGATTTATTATTAAAGTGAACTCTGCCTTGCTCATCCACAAATCTGACTTTCTTCTTTGTATCAGTTTGATAACCTTCAGACATATCATCAGATTTTTCTGCGTCAGAATTGCCAGATTTTGGCTTCTTTAATGGACAAGTCCGATATGTATGACCACGAGCTTTGCACTTAAAACATTTTCGTTTATCTATTACAACTTTTTCGCTCGTGTCATCATCCACTTCGGACTCAACAACATGTTTTTGGGGCTTGGGTTTCAAACACTTTCGATTAGGCACATAACGATTTCTAAATTCATCATTATGTCCTGACTCATATCCTGAAACATTTTCTCAAAAATCATCACAATATCCAAAATGCCCTCTAACATATGAATTTTCAGAAAAATGATGATCCTTGTAATTTTGAAATCTGTTTCTTCTCCCAACAAACCTTGGAAAAAAATCTTTCTGACCTCCATAATCAACCCATTTTGGACCCCTACCAAACACATATTGATTTGGTCCACAACCAAAGTCATCATAAAAACCTTCATCATTGTAAAATTGTGACTTTTTGACATATGGACTCGATTTTCTGAAATTTGGTTGCCTTTGATTATAAAAACCTCCTGGTGGTAATTGAAAGGTTGATTTTGATGATTTCTTATTTAAAGAATTTTGAGCAGAATTTTTCACTCTATTAACCAACCCCGAATCAGATTCAGAATTAAGTGTGTCCATTACATTAACACTGCCATTACCCCCCTTAATGGGCACACTTCTCATCTTGGGATCATAAGCAGGATCATATTTACTAGAAAAAATGTGATCAATTAAATGGGGATTGACCATATCCAAAGGAAAATCTTTATTGCTATAAATCTTATCAGATCCTTTCAAGCGATATGTCACCCATTGTTCAGAATTATCAACATTGGTTGTCAGAGTCGGATTGCTAGTCATGGTTTTTGCAGGTTTTGAAACTTTAGAAGAAGAACCTTTTTCAAAATATTTTAAATTTACCGAAGACTCAAATCCAACTCCACCATATTTGACTTTCTTACCGTCAACAGATTTGCCCCGAGCAATCTGTTTTTGTTCAAACGCACTCAATTTCGTAAGCTCAGATTTAATCGTAGAAAAATCATGTTTTGAAATCAAATCTTTGTGATCTGGCTTAGAAGCTTTAGAAGGAGTGGTTTTGGAACATTCAACATCTGTTTCAGAAACTAAATCATCAACTTTATCAAAATCTGAGACATCGTAAAAAAGTTCATCAACCGTCGAATCCAAAATAGATTTTCCGGTTGAAATTTTGTCAGACTCTGAATTAGCTGAGTGATGATTGGTTTGCTTGGCATGAGAAGGAACATCCAGTTTCTCTTCAAAAGGACCATTTGTGATAATGACCGGAGGCGGAACTTGGCTTAGTTTACCAGAAACATTTTCCTTTTCATTTTTATAAAGAAAATTGACAAAAGAAGATGAAACTTGAATAGAATCCAGTTTTTGTTTTAATTCAAAATTTTAAATCTATAGATCTGCAACAAATTTCTGACTGGCAGCCAAATCCTTTTGTACGGACACAAGCAATTCAGACTGAGTTGAAAAATCTAATTTTTATAAACGTAACTGCTCATGTACGGACAATAACTCATTAGTGGTTCCCTTTCATCTTTCCTTGTATATATTCTTATCTGCTTTTGCTACTGACAAAAGATCATTAAGTTTTGTCTTCTCATCTAAGAGCGTACTCTTAGTAGTAGTAAAATCATCACACGATTTGCACATTAAAGGATACGAAACTACCTTTGAAGTATCGGCCATTAGAACCACAGATTCTGTAAGATTGCTTCTTTTCAATGTGCCGACCTCCTGTTTCAAACTTGTGTTCTCATCTGATAGTTTCTGCATTTCTTTCTGAAGTACAAGCATCTTGTCAGCAATTTCGATAGCGTTTTGCTGAGCTTTCTCATATCGCTCCTTCAGTGGAAGACTCTTCTGATACAAGTTTTCGAAATCATTTGCTATGTCAAGCGCTTCAGCTTTTGCTGCTTCACATTCACAAATTAACGCTTCCTTCTCCTCAGTTAGAAGTTGAACTTGTTTTTCTAACAGGAGAACAGCATCAGACTCGACCTTCTCAGACAAACCAGCCATGAAGGCAAACTTTTCTTCCGAAATAGATTTATGATCATTTCTTGAATCCGAAACTCCTACTTCATCATTTACTTCAACAAAACCTTCACCAATCGCTTCACCATGATCTTCACTTTCATTTTCAGTGGATTCCGTCATAGTATCTTCATCCTGCACATGTGTCACAATTAATGCAGTTGAATCAGCGAATTGGTTACCCCAATTATAAGTTTTATCTACTTGAGATACAAGAGCTTTTGTGGGTTCAGTATTAGATTTAGAGTTAGAAGAACTCCCTGAACTTGATGTGTTGTTGGATCCAGAAGCAGTTGATTTGGGAACCACTACAAGAAATTAGGCATTTAGCGACAACACTTTTAGCGACGACATATGTTGTCGCTAAAAGTCAACCACTAGTGACAACAAGTCGTCGCCAGACGTTAAATATCAACTTTTTTTTATTTTTTTTTTGTTTTCTCACTCTTTAGCAACAACATGTTGTCGCCAAAGTTGACCCGCGAAAAACTAAAATCCCGCTTAATCTTGTGGCGACTACGTGTCGTCGCTAAAAGTAAAAGGCTTCTTTTAATTTTTCTTTTTATTTTCTAATTTGGATGACGCCGCATTTAAGCGGGTAACGAAAACAAAGGCGGTAAACAAAAAATGTGGCTGGACTTTTAGCGACAACATGTTTTCGCTATATTTAATATCTATTTTTTTTAAATTTAACTCCGCAATTAAGAAAACGATGGCGTTTTGGGCCAAACCTATGGCGACAACTTGTTGTCGCCAAAACAAGATGCATTTAAACCCTAGTTCAGCCCCCATCAGTTTCTGTTCACGTAACTTCTGGCTTCCGGGGGCGCGATTCGTTAGAGCGAGCAGGAGAGGCGACTTCGATTCGTTTTGTGACAACAATTGAAGATCGATTTCGCATACCCTATTCGATTTAACTCACATAAGTTCGTTCGTTGCAGATTTCTTGTGCTCGATTCGTGTAAGTTTCCTTCAGATTCATGTTCGATTTTTTTCCAGATTATGTATTTGAATTGGTAATTGATACAGAGAATCGATAATGTATCTAAAACAGAGAATCCCCGACAGGATTTGATCGGATACACAAAACTCAATTTCACTTTGGCTACTGCTGCTTCCTACATCACTCCCCCCTCCCGTAAACAACAACAACACTTTTCCTTTCGTTTCTCAAAAGTAAGTTTACAAAGTTTTGACAAAAAATACTCTATATATACATACAAATTTCTGCAATGCTGCTGATACACTTGCTGATATTCCATTGTATTTGAGTTGATGAGTCCATAGATACGCCATAGATACTTCATTGACAGGTTTGAAACACATTAGTAGGTTTGAAACACAATAGTCTGTACATGAAAATGGATGTGTGAGTTTAGGTTAACAAGCATTTAAAATATTCATTAGTTTTAATTATTTAATGTGTACAATTCATTATTTATTTTAGTGATATGGCATACGAATTTGGTTTCTTCATATGAATTTGGTTTCCTCTTCCATAAGAACTGAACTTATGAGTTGGTCCAATAAGTAAATCAACAAAATAATTCAACTGTTACCAATATTTGATTTCTTTTCAATAAGGTTTGAAATAATTAGTTAGTATGTTGTTGTGTCACCTATATTTTTCAATTAAGTGTGCATTGATTTGAACTTGATTTCTTTTCAGTCAAGTTTGAGATAATTAGTTAGTGTGTTATTGTATGACCTGTACTAGACTATGCATATTCAAAATTTGGGTTCAACCTAAAATCTGTCTTATAAGTATACTTGCTGAACTTTGTGCTGAACATAAAATATGTCCTTACTATACAACTAAAATAAAAGGATTTGGACAAAATATGAAGCATCACATATAATTATATGATGGACTGTTCTTAAGTTGCCAAATAATCTGCATTCTGTTAATAAGCATAAGTATAATTCAAGTTAGACAATAAAAATTTTAATGAGCCGATTCTTTTCTAAATAAGGGATTCAAAAGTACATACTTTGAACTTTTTGCAATTTGCTTATCAAAGTTAGACAAATAATTAATATATTAACAAAAGTTGAAGGTAGTGTGAAATAAGGTGCTTTCAGTAAGGTGTTTAAGATTGATAATTCTTGGTGGGATTCAAAAACACAAGTTTACTTTTAAGGGAATACAGTGGCATTGTGATGAATATGTATACAAATCATTAGTACGGGAAATAGTTTTTTTTCTTTTTCTTTTTTGCAATGTACATGATGCTATTTTTGCTACACGTATAACTGCGAATCTTCTTGAAAATGATTTTAATATTTTTGTTAAATGATTTTTGCTTACAGAATAAATTGTTTTTAAGAGTACTGTATGTATTATATATAAATGTGTATAGATTGCTACTTTTATATATAAGCTGTTTATTTCATTGATTTAGTGTATGAATTCAGTAGGCTTATGTGAATTTTGTTCCTTCTTTTATAAAAACTATGAGTTCAGCTGGATTTGTATTCTTTTTCATAACAACTAAACTTATCTGTTGGTGTTTCTTTCTTTTAAACATTAATAGCTTTATCACAAACTATTTATTTGACTCTTATGATAATAGAAATTGGATCTGTTATGCTCTATGACTAATGACATTTAGAAAAGTATGAATATTTTAAATGTTTGACAGATTTTCATAAATCTGTATATGAAAATGGATGTTAGCATGTGTGAGTTTGGGTTAAAAAAGTAATCAGATACTAAAGTTTTATGAGGCCCACCGGTTAATTAGTTTTTGAAAGTTTATATGGTTTACCTAATTTAGGTTTGTATATGATAATATCCATGATGAATTTTAGCTATTCATATATAGTTTTATCGTTTGATATAGTAGAGATGATCTTCTTATAGAGGATGTTAAGAAGAATAAAAAATAATGCATCATCAATTTAATTTTTAGTTTATCATGTGACTGATTTGTGTGTTTGTATGAATTGGGATAGGTTAGAAATTGTTACAAACTTTAATTTTTAACTTACTTAAGTTCCTAATATTACATATTATACAGTAATGACAATCGATAAGAGTTGGATTGAGATACGAAATCGCAAAGATCCCGCTTTCAGAGCTGGTCTTGATAGCTTTATAGAGACGTGTAAGGCCATAGCTAACAAAGAAGGCGAAGCGTATTGCCCGTGTAAAAAATGCATGAATAGGAATTTACTGGTTCCTTCGGCTATTCATGACCACATATTCATTTTCGGGTTCTATGAATACTATGATTTTTGGGATAAACACGGTGAGGAGCGAACACTACCTGCGGAGAGTATGCCATATTACTTTCCAGAATTGGGTCATGTTTCGGAGACGAGCAATATCAATGACGAGATGTTCGATGTAGTGGAGGACCTTAGGGGGGGAGCGAAATACAAATGAAGAAGAAAACAATGAAGACAATGTATATGAATTTGATGCGTTGTACGATGAGCTTAATGAGGAGTTATATCCTAGTTGTACTTGGATGTCGTCTTTGAACTTTCTTGCTAAAATGTTGCATTTTAAGGTTATTAACAAGTGGACTGATACTTCGTTCAACCAACTTTTGGAGTTCTTAAGACTTGCATTTCCCAAAGGAAATAACGTTCCATCCTCATACTATGAAGCTAAAAAGAAGATGAGACAGGTTGGGCTAGGATACAAAAATATACATGCTTGCACAAACGATTGTGCTCTATTTTGGAAAGAGAATGCCAATTATGAGTATTGTCCAATTTGTAAAGAGAGCAGATGGAAAGACAAAAACCCAGAGGGGAAGAAAGTACCAAAAAAAGTGTTACGCTACTTTCCATTAACTCCACGTCTTCGCCGAATGTATGCTTCAAAATTTACTGCAAAAGATATGATTTGGCATAGTACTGGCCGCTCAACGGATGGTATGTTGTGACATCCGGTTGATGGGAAGGCATGGATCGACTTTGATAAGAGATATCCTGATTTCTCCTTAGAACCCAGGAACGTTCGGTTGGGTTTGGCTGCTGATGGGTTCAATCCGTTCGGTAACATGTCGTTACAATACAGTATGTGGCCGGTAGTGTTGACAACATATAATACGCCACCGTGGGTATGTATGAAAGAATCTTCTTTCATGCTTACTTTGTTAATTCCTGGTCCTAAATCACCTACAAAAGATATCGACGTGTACCTACGTCCTTTGGTCGATGAGCTGAAAATGCTATGGCATGATGGAGTACAAACGAGGGATGCGTCGACAAACACCGTATTTACGATGCGTGCGTCACTACTATGGACAATTAACGATTACCCTGCTCGTAGCAGCTTGTCTGGATGGAGTGGCCAAGGTTATAAAGCATGCCCCACTTGTAACATACACACACCTTCTGTTAAGTTGGACAGTAAGATGGGTTATATTGGTCACAGGAGATTTTTGCCTATGAAGAGTAAATTAAGGAAGGATCTATCATTTGATGGACACATAGAGAAAAGGAAGGCTCCTAAGAGATTAAGTGAAGAAGAAATATTACAACAACTAGCTGAACTCCCTGATCTTGTTCCGGGAAAACATTGTAACCATGGATCTGGAAAAAGAAAGAATCCAAAATTTGAACATAACTGGAAGAAACGTAGTATCTTCCTTGAGCTGGAATACTGGTCTTCTCATGAACTAAAACACAATCTTGATGTTATGCACATCGAGAAAAATGTTTGTGAGAGTTTGTTGGGTACATTGCTTATGAATAAACAATCAAAAGATACATCAAAAGCAAGAATTGACTTGAAAAACATGGGCATTCGACCAGATTTATGGCTAAAATTGAAAAAGAATAAAACTTACCAACCACATGCTTCATACTCTTTCACACCCGTTGATCGTGCAAAATTCTGTCAGTTCATCAAAGAGGTGAGACTACCCGATGGGTTTGGATCAAACTTTAGAAATAAGGTGGATTCCAAACATAATAATGTTTCCGGGTTAAAATCTCATGATCATCATATTCTTATGCAATGATTGCTACCCATAGGGGTTCGTGCAGGTCTCCCAGAAAACGTGTCAAGAGCAATCATTGACCTTTGCACATTATTTAAAAAATTTGTGCACGGACAATAGATTTGGAAGACATGCGTAAGACAGAAAATGAAGTTGTAGAGATTTTATGCAATTTGGAATTGATATTCCCTCCAGCTTTTTTTGATATAATGGTTCATATTGTTCTACATTTACCTGAAGAAGCTATACTTGGTGGGCCTGTATATATGAGATGGATGTATCCATTTGAAAGATTCATGAAGACGCTTAAAGCTTACGTTCGAAACAAAGCCAAGCCCGAAGGCTCCATAGCAGAAGGTTATGTTGCAGATGAAGCATTGACATTTTGTTCAATGTATCTCGATGGTGTGAAAACAAAATTTAATTGTCCGGACAGAAATGACAATGGTGAATATTCAAATACACAATTTTCCGTGTTTTCATCATCGTTTCGAACACTATCTGCAACCACATTCATTGCCCTCTCAGAACCGGTTAAGAGCTCATTAGAATGGTTTGTATTGAGCAACTGTGATGAAGTTAAAGACTACATATCGTAAGTTTTTTTTTTGTAACTTTTGTACTTGATTATTTTCACTTATAGATGTATTATAGGCTAATTCTATAATGGTTTGTCTCTCATGTAGCTCATTTGAATCTGAACATCCTGGAAGGGATTAAAAAACACATTTTCTATCGTGGTTTGCTGACAAGGTGGCTATGTCTCCAAAATCTACCAAAGAAATAAAGTCTTTGGCACATGGTATTCTTAGCGTCAGTTCTTATAGTGCTTGCATAGTTAATGGCGTTAGATTCGTGGTATATAGTCGTGATGTCAAGCGCACTACTCAAAATAGTGGTGTTTGTTCAGTAGGAGAAGACGATACACACTTTTATGGTCAATTGGAAGAAATTTTGTTACTGAACTATCTCTATGAGTACTCTGTTCTAATATTTCGTCCAAAATGGTTCGACACACAACGTAAAGGGAGATTAGTAAAGAAAAACAATATCATATGTATTGACGTTAGCCATGAATTGTATGTTGGGAAACCTTGGTATGACAGTGATCGATTAATTTTAGCTACACAAGCTAAACAAGTATTTTATATCCAAGATCCTACTCGAGGGCATAAGTGGAAGGTTGTAGAAGAAGTTCAGCATTGGAAAATGTGGGATCATCCAAGTATCAATAATGAAAATGATGAGATAGATGTATTCCATGAAACTCAATCATCTGATTATCACTTGGTCGTCGAGGAAGGGTGTGAAGTTGGTAAATCCACAGAAAGTTCGGAATGGGATAAGGAGATTGAAAATGCGATCGACAATATTAATGATGATGACATTGAGATTGAGATTGTTGATGAAGAGGAGGTTGATGATAGTGATAACGAGTCTGATGAGATTAACAACGATTATATTTCAGATGCTTCCGATTAGGTTTGTTAAAATTATGTGTATGTATGTATATGCTATTGGTTTCTACAATATTTATATATATATATATATGTGTGTGTGTGTGTGTGTGTGTTTAATAATGATATTGATGATCTTATTTAGATACCATGTTGATGTTGATGATGCTTGTTGCTATTGGGGCCGCTATGATGGCCGACGTGTCTTCCCGGTATCATGGGGGAGATAACGACGATGATGGGAGAAATCCTGGAGAGAGGCCGTATACGATTGCATCTCAGTGTGAGAGTTCTGGCCGCAGTAAGTTACATGTTTTTTTTGTTTTTTTTATTTGTAAAATTTGCATTATATTTAAATATTTTTCCATGAGCTAACTCTTAAATTTAATACATCATATCAATGTAGGCAAGAAGAAGAAGAAGGGGCGTGGTGAAAACGCCAACCATGAACTAGAAAAGGAATTCATAAAAAATAAGAAGAGGCCGCTTACTCTGTATTACCAGGGTGAGGGCAACACATTTAAATTAGTTGGAGATTATCATTCTCTATATAGTCGAAAACTCTCCTCTGAGGTGAAAGTGCGGGCAGAGTTCCACCGGCTAACATGGGCCAAAGTCCCTGATAGCATCAAAATTGCCATTTACGGCACAATGCAGGTAATTCGGTATACATTGTGTTACTTTATTTTTAATTTAGGTTCATAACTAATTTCATATGTTTTTTATTCTAAGTAATATCTTGGTTTTGCAGCATTACTTTGATCTTCAAAGTTTTCAAGGTTCAAGGGATTGGCATAAAGTAAAACAACGAGTAGATAAAGACTGCGCACGTGCCTTCAGAGACCGAAAGCATAAAATGAAGGAATGGTTCAATGATAACGGAGGACTTGAGAATCTTGCACATTCAAGAACAATCGCGTATAAAAAGATGGACATTCATAAATGGCAGCTTATTACTGACACTTTGTGGTCCGATCCCAAGAAAGTCCGTCAAGCTCTAGCAAATGCCGAAAATAGGGCTAAACATCGCTATAGTAGCTCACACGGAAGTTCATCTTTTGCACAAAAACTATATGTGTTGGTACGTTCATTAAGATTTGTTATAATTATTAAAACTATTATTTTAGTTTCATTTAAATTTAATTTTGCTAATTTCGCTCACAGAGAAGTGATGAGACGATTCCACGAGAGGAAGCTGGTCCATTACAAGTTTGGTACAACACTCATATTGTGCCAAACCCTAACAACCCTAACAACCCTGAGGTGCTAGCTGATTGAAGCCCAAATTTCTCAACAAGTCTCTCAACAAGTTTCTCAACAAGTTAATCATCAAATGAGTCGTTTTATGGCTCAATTGCGTGCAATGAACCCGAACTTTAATTTCCCAGCAATGCCATCTCAAGGCGACAATGAAGATGGAAGTGAGACGTAGGCTACTTTTACCTTTGTAATCGATTACATGTTTTAAACTTAGGCATGAATTTTGTGTATTGGAGACTTTTTCCAACATTGTTTGATATGTAATCGATGTGTTGCAGTTTTTGTTTCTGTTTTATGGGTATAATAGGATTTAATCGGATGTGTACAGTAGGTTTTTTTTTTAAAAAAATAGGTTTTTTTACAAAATCAGTTGCTGTTCTTCCAAAAAGACCGGGGGTTTTAGCGACAACATGTCGTCGCCAAAAGTGTAGGATAAAAAACAAAGATTAAATTTGTTTATTTTTAGCGACAACATGTTGTCACTAAAAATGAAATAAAAATTAAATATAAATTCTAGTTTATAGTTTTAGCGACAGAATGTCGTCGCCAGTTATTTACAATTAAAAAAAATAAAAATTAAATTATATAGTTTTAGCGACAACATCTAGTCGCTGGAAGGGTACGATTAAAAGAAAAATTAAATAAATTATTTCGTTTGAGCGACAACATGTCGTCGCTAGAAGTTCACTTTTGGCGACAACTCTTCTGGCGACAACATTTTTGTTAATAGCGACGAAGTTCTGGCGACCACTTTTTGGCGACGACTTATTGTCACCAAAACCTTTAGCGACGACATGTCGTCGTTATTTCACTTAATTATGTCGTCGGCAATTGTCCTGTTTGTTGTAGTCAAATTTTTTATATTCCTGCTTTTTCGGTTGAGAGCATTCTCGAGCGAAGTGACCAAAACTAGAACAGTTATAACATCTCACTTTCGACTTGTCAAAACCAATTCTGCCGCCAGAATTCAGGTCTTTTCTACCCGTCTTTTTCAAGAATCTCTTTACCCTTCTAGCCAGCATGGCAAATTGCCAATTTATATCCATTAGCTCCAAATCATCAGGATCCACCTGATCATAATCTTCTTCCGTCAATTCAGCATTGCTAACATTTCCAGTTATAAGTCCATAATAAGATGACACTAAAGCATAAATAAGGGCCATATAATCTTCAGTTGTTGAAACAGACATAGCCATTTTTCCCGTGTTCACCAAATTACTTGCTGGAATTGATGTGCTACTTCTTCCAGAGTTGTAATTGTAATCACCACTATGTAAACCCATTCCGGTTCCTGAATTTGAAACATGTCCAGGTAGAATTCCAGCTACAAACGCCATTGCTGGTGCAGAACTTGTTATTTTTGTCGTCTTACCTGAAATTGTTGCTGCATTTGATCCGTAGTAAACATCAGGATTCTGAACCGCTGCTGGAGTAGTATTCACATTTTCATTTCCAAGTATCTAGCTTGCAATTTTCCCAACAGTTTCACAAATGTCAACTCAGAATAATCCATATCATTCATGATCATCAGCACATAAGATTCCCATTTTTGATGGCAGACCTTCTAGCAATTTCTCCTTAAGCTCTTCATCATCTTTCTTGATTTGGACATTGTCCATTTCAGACAACAAGTGACAATATCTTAAAATAAACTCTGGAACGCCCTCACCATCAAAATGTTTGAAGTTGTCAAACTCCTTGTTTAGCACTTTCTTCTTACTTTTCTTGTACTGTTCGTTGCCTTCACACCTTTCTTTCAGTGTCGTCCATAATTCATTAGAATGTTTGCAACTTTTAAATTGGTGTAACAATTCTTTAGGTAAAGCTTGAGTTACCAAACCATATGCTTTTTGCTCTCTAACAAAATCAGCCTTTTGTTCAAGATCCAGATTCCTTTGCATAATAGGAACATTGTTTACTCCAACAGGATACACATATGGTGTATCCATAGCAATCCATAGGTCTGGATCCGTTGTGCCGATATAAGCTTCAAATTTCTTCTTCCAATTAGCATAATCCTCAAACTTAAGAAGTTTGGGAACTTTCTGAGTCGTCCCGATTTCATTGGTGTAATTCAGTAATGTTTGCATCTGCGATTGAATAGCAGCAAACACATTATAATCCGACATTTTGAAAAAGTTCAAAATTCTGATATGTCCGAACTTGCTCCGAACTCGTTTCAGCCTCCGAACGTGCTCCGAACTATCACCGAACTTGAAAACAAAGTCCGAACGTCCACCGAACTTTCACCGAACTCAAATCTCACCGATCTATCTCTGATCTTAGTCTGAACTCTCCCCGAGACTGAATTCTCACCGAACGAAGAATATGACCGAACTACACTCCGAACTCGAAACTCGGAGCGGTTTACGCCGAACTGTAGGTTCGGCCGAACGAGAATTTTTTAGAAATTTTTAGATCTCACCAGAAAACACACTCAAACAAGGTCAGAACGCTCAGACGACCAAAAATGAACAAAAACAAGGAATTTTGACGTGAAACGTGACGTTTTTGACGTAATTTTTCAGAGATAAACTTGAAAACGAACTTCGAAACACACGAATTGCACCAAGTCGAACCAAACGATACCAGATAGCTCTGATACCACTTGAAAATGCCTGAGCATGGGATCAGTCTGGTTCGATAACAATCGCATATATGAGAATGCAAACAAAACGATGTAAGTAAACTCAATCTGTCATTAATACTTGATAACTAGAGAATAAGAGTACAAACACACACTCTCACACAGAAGTTCGCTCAACTCTCAAAAACTCGTTACAAAGACACACACAAAACTATATATAGACCTACGGATGTCCGAACTCCCAAGCTTTTCCGAACTTGAGGTTCGGCTAAGGCTCAGCCAAGGTTCGGCCGGAGTTCGGCCACCAGAACTTAAGTCTTGAAATCTTCGTGTCTTTGTCTGATCCAGCTCATTGCCATATCGTGTATCAACAATAGAACACCCACCTCTCCTTTCCAGGCAAGAAGGTTGCAATTTAACAGCCCTAGGAATGGGTCAAGTTTAGGGGATGATGTTCAGATCATTGATCCAAGGCCGACATTTGCGACATCTTATAATACCCTGGCTGACGGACCCAGGATGTCAACATTCAGGGAATCGACTACGAATCCTAGGGGCACCAGTACCCAGGATGCTGGTAACATCCATAGGTCCCTGAATTTCAATAACGTAACTAACGAATCTGTGCAGGATGCAGGTCTTAGCCCTGTTGTGGCTAAGGAACTGAAGAAGCTCAAGGAGATGATTTCAAGTGTCCCAGGAGTGGTGCAACCTATCCCTGAAGTTGACCCAGAAGAGCATGTGGCTCAATACATGGAATGGATGGAAGTGATCTACATGCCCCCTGACGTCAAGGAGGCATGCCTTTGCAAAGGTTTCGGGTCCACACTTACAGGCTCAGCCCTGAAGTGGTTACTGAGTGTGCCACCCTTTTCTATCTCTTCATTCTCTCATTTAATTAATTTTGTTTAACAACCAATTCTCCTGCAGTCGCAATTTTGAAAAACTAACGAGTGACCTATACAGGGTCACTCAGAATGCTAATGAATCTTTGAGAACTTATGTGAACAGGTTTGGCAAGGAGACCCTGGACATTCCCAATTTAGATATGGCTACTGCCGTTCAAGCATTCAAGATGGGACTCAAGAATGATTCACCTTTCTACGAAGATTTGGTGATAAATCCTTGCCACAGGCTGGATGAAGTAAGGCATAGGGCCCTACGCTTCATCAGGTTGGAAGAAGACAAGAAGGTGCAGGAGAAGGTTAAAGCTGCCCCAGGATATGAGTCGTCCAATAGGAAATCTGAGCCCGTACATCCTAAGTCCCAAAGGACTAAACCATACTCCAGACCCGACAATCCAAGGGTCAACAGGGTTGATCAAGGTGAAGATGTGGATGATGAAGAATATCCTACTTTCACTGAATTTTGCTTTGCTACTGACGTTGCAGCTATAATCAATGCCATGCAGGATCTGGGGGACAAGGCAAGATGGCCCAGGAAGACTGACAAATCTACATCCTGGAAGGATAAATCCAAGTGGTGTGCCTATCATGAGGATTTCGGTCATATGACCGAGGATTGCATTGCTATGAGGAAGGAAATCAGCTATCTTCTGAGCAAAGGTTTCCTGAAGGAGCTCATTGGGAGAAAGAAGGAGAAATCCAAGGGAACCGATCAATCAGCAAAATCCAGGGTCGCTGGTCGGACCCTGGATGCAGATACACCTCCTGAGCGGGAAGCATCCCCATCCCCGGATGCTAAGGTAATTCATTTTATTTCTGGTGGTTCTGACATTTGTGGTACTTCTTATTCTGCAGCCAAGAGACATACAAAGGAGGCCAAGTCAGACATGCCCAGGAAGCCAGTAAGAACTTCAATGCAACTAGACATGAAAGACATGACCTTTGGTGAGGACGACAGGTGTAACGTCATGGACCCTCACCATGATGGGCTGGTGATCACCCTATACATCGCTAAAGTGAAAAGGATGTTGATCGATGGAGGCAGTTCAGTTAACATCATCCAGCTTGAAACATTGACCAAGATGGGCATACCCCAGGATGAAATTGTCGCCAAATCCACGGTCCTCGTAGGATTCAGCGGCGAGACGAAGAACACCCTGGGGAAGGTGAAACTCCCAGTCTACATTGAAGGCGTCAACACTATGCAAAGCTATTCTGTGTTATGGATGCACCATCAGGATATAACATCATCTTGGGTAGACCCTGGATTCATGACATGAAAGTTGTCCCCTCAATGTACCATCAATGTGTAAAGCTGCCGACACCCTGGGGAGTAGTCACCATCCACAGTGACCAACTAGAGGCGAAAGATTGCTACACTTCAGCCATGAAGATATCATCGAAGACACGTCAAGGATAGCAATTAAAGAAAAAGACCAGGGATGTCCTGGAGGCAAGGGAGCAGGATGTCAAAGAAGTAACTTTGGATCCATTGCATCCTGGGAAGAAAGTGCTAATTGGTACTAACATCCCGGGTCACATTGAAAAAGAGCTGTTGGAGCTCCTTAAATCCAGGATTTCTACATTCGCATGGACTACGAAGGACATGACAGGTATATCCAAAGACGTAATTACACATATACTTGGTATTAACCCTTCTTGCAGGCCTATACACCAAAAGAGAAGGAAGTATGCTCCAGAGAAGTACGTGATAATCCAGGAGGAAGTAGATCGCCTATTGAAGAACATGATGATTAGGGAAGTAAAGTTCCCTAGATGGCTGGCCAATGTGGTGGTGGTGGAAAAGAAGAACGGGAAATGGAGGGTTTGTGTAGATTATACAGATCTGAACCGTGCATGCCTTAAAGACCCTTTCCCATTGCCACACATTGATTCAATGGTGGATGCAATGGCAGGCCATGAAATGCTTACATTCATGGACGCCACCTCAGGATTTCAACAGATCCAGATGGAGCCAAATGACCAGGAGGATATGGATTTCATTACACCTACAGGTATCTATTGTTATGTTGTTATGCCCTATTAGATTGAAAAATGCAGGGGCAACATACCAGAGACTAGTAAATATGATGTTCAAAGACAAACTGGGAGAGACTATGGAGGTATACATAGACGACATGGTGGTAAAGTCCCTGGATGTCAGTACTCATGTCCAGGATGTTAAGGAATCCTTCGACATCCTGGAAAAATACAACATGAAGTTAAATCCAGAGAAGTGTCACTTTGGAGTTGGGGCTGGCAAATTCCTGGGATACATGGTGACCAAAAGGGGGATTGAGGCTAGCCCAAAACAAATTCGAGCAATCCTCAACCTCAAGTCACCAGAATCTACTAAGGATGTTCAGCGGTTGACAGGCAGGGTTGCAGCCTTGAATAGATTCATCTCGAAATCCTCAGAAAGATGTAGAGATTTTTATGACATCCTAAGAAACAATAAGAAATTCGAATGGACATCCCAACATGAGCAAGCATTCCAGGATCTGAAGTCATACCTATCCTCGGCACCTCTCCTGATGAAGCCAAATCCAGGGGAGCCCCTGTCTCTATACCTAGCAGTCTCAAAGAACACGGTAAGTGCGGTCCTAACCAAGGATGCAGAAGGTCAACAACATCCTGTGTACTATGTGAGTAAGATCCTTTTAGACGCCGAATCCAGGTACTCACACCTTGAAAAACTTATATTAGCCCTAAGTATGGCTTCTACTAAACTTAGGCATTATTTTGAAACCCATACTATACATGTGAAAACTAACTACCCTATTAAGTCTGTTTTGAGAAAACCAGAAATGTCGGGTAGGATGGCGAAGTGGTCTCTGAAGCTAAGTGCATACAACCTAGTCTATGAGCCAAGGACAGCCATAAAATCACAGGCCCTTGCTGACTTTATGGCTGATTTCAGTCATGACATCCAGGGTAAGCTGATCAAGAATTCCAGAGCATGCCTCAAGAAGAGTTCTCAGGATGTTGGACCCTATTCACGGATGGGGCATCCAATGTCAGGGGGACATGCCTTGGAATTATACTGAAATCGCCACAAGGGGACATAATACCCCAGGCTGTTAGGTGTGATTTTCAGGCTACAAACAACGAAGCAGAATATGAAGCCCTGATTGCTGGCTTGCAATTAGCTCTACATCTTGGGATCGAGAACATTCAATTATATGTCGACTCCCTACTATTAACTAACAACTTTAATGGCTCCTATGCAGTCAAGGGGGAAAAATTAGTCAAGTATCTGGAAATTGTGAAGGCCCTGTCCCAGGATTTTCAAAATTTTAACATTCAACAAGTACCCAGAGAGGAAAACGCTGAGGCAGATGCACTTGCAAACTTGGGATCAGCATTTAAAACCATGGAAGATGTCTATATTCCCATCATCCATATACTAAACCCAACAATCAAACAAGGTGAGGAAGCAGAGGATGTTAATCCTGTGGGCAAGGTTTCAGCACTTAGTACCTAGGATAATTAGCATCCAGGTACCCAGGATGATCAGCGTCTTGGTACCCAGGATGTTCAGCATCCTGACACCCTGGATGATTCTTCATCCTGGGTCAAACCTATTGTGGACTACCTACATGTTTTGGCTAAAAATTACTTAAGTTGATTTAGCAAGATTTGAACCAAATAAGATTGTGAGGTTTGGTGCCTAGGATTACGATACGAAAACTGTTTGTAAAAATCCTGGGACAACAACTGAATTCCAGGGACAAAAGCCGGAATCCTGGGTTAAAACAAAGTTTAATTATGAAATCGATTAAGAAAGTTGATAACACAAATGAAACCTTGAATGCAAATGAGAACACCGAGAATTTTACTAGGGAAAAGCCCTTAGCCCTTAGATGTCTCTAAGGCGCCGCCGGCATAAAAACCCCGGGTAGCGATAACACACGCTACCAATTTATTGATCACGTAAATGTTTGAGTACAGTAAGTAAACAGAGAATTGAATACGAGAATACAATGTGTAAAGCTCGAGTGAGCTGAATAATAAGTCTAAATGTCCTATTTATGCTCCTAGCTTATCAACAACTTGTCCGATATCCCAGGGATCTTCTCTTCAACGTTTTTTTTCAGTTGGTTGACCGAGTTTTTAGCTAACTCCCTTTGACCACGTGTGAAATAAGTCTTTAGCTCATCCCATTCGACCGTTGGTAGACTTCGTCAACCTGTCCTTGATCAGATATAGGCACAAAATGCATTAGTAACAATGTCCTAGCATGCAGGGTCATTTCCACATGCTGGGTCATTCGTACAATAACAGTGACCCTGGATTATAGTCATCCTGGGTCATAATAATGTATGAAAAAATATAAACTTCCCTAAATTACAATGACATCCTGGGACATTACCTCTGTTCTGATACATTCAGGGTTACTAAGCGTTACCTGTTAAATTCTGGGTCACACAATTCCTGGGTCAATCCTGCCCTAAGCCTATACCTGTACCCTGGATTACCAGCCGAAAATTCAGGGTATAACAATTGCCCCCAAATTTTCGCAAGTTGTAGATAAGTTTTACAGCTGTGAAAATTTTAAATTAGGGTCTAATCCACGTTTGTTTTGATCGTGTTCGTTAATTAGGGATCCATTACGCCACGTGGTGGGGTAATATCCCGTCACCCCTGCAACTTCCACTCTCCTTAAATACTAGCTTTAACCTCTCCTCTCTCCACCATTACCTTTCTCGAGAGCAGAGGTTAACGTTAGGATCTCCGGCTTCCTTCCTCCGACTAGGTAATCTTCTCCTTCTAGACCTTCCTCTTCTTTCTTTCCGATCATGACTCGCAAGAATATCCGGTCGGAAACCCTGGCTAAAAAGACAGGGATCGAGGACTTCCTCGATCAAAACTACTTGCAGAGTCGGGAATTAGAAACTTGCACATTCACCGACGCCGATATTAGTGCATTGTCGTCGTCGGGTCTTCTACCCACTACCACTGAAATCAGACCCTTCGATAGAAGACTTAGGTTTGATTTTACCTCTGAAACGTGGGTTTGTTTTCCGTTCACTCCTTTCTCCATGGGTCTGTCTTTTCCTTTCACCGGTCTTCCGGCCGAGTTCTTTGAGGCCACCGGCCTTGCTTATGCCCAAACCCTCCCCATCGTATGGAGAATCCTGGGCACCCTTGACCGTCTCAACAGGGAGTTTGATTCTCTGTTCGGGTTATCTGAATTAGCCATGGGTTATGAACTTAAGTCCCATGGTAGCAATCGGTTGTTGTTCAAGGCTTTGAACAAGGAGGTTCAAATGGTTCCACGAGCTTCGTTTCACGAGGAGTGGAAGGGGAAATTTTTCTTTGTCAAGAGATTAACCATCCCAGGAGGGATGGGTATTCCGATTAGGTGGAAAGTAGATGGTAGGTTCTCACCTGCATTAGGAATTAGGATTTTCATTTTATTATATGTTATACAAATACTGACCTTGAATTTTTCTGTTTTGCAGTGCCTAACTTGAGTTCAATCGGCCCTGCAAATCCAGGGGCATTTGAGAGATTTGAGACATTCCTGACCATCACCGAGGAGGACCGAGAGTTCAAGGCTGATCCCCACCAGGCTGCTTCCTTTACTTCCCACAACATGTCCAGTTGTAAGTTTCCTGGTACCCTGCCTTTTGTTTCTTGAATTTTGTTGATTTTTCATGTTTTTGTCTTTCAGCTGCCGCTACTCCCATCAACCTCGAGGACGTTGATCTAGACGCTTTCCTGCTGGGTGGATCTGAACAGGACATCCAGGTCTTGGCCCAGTAAAGGTTGAGCCCATGTCTGCCCCCAAGGCTCCTTCTTCAAGGACCTCGGGCACAACGCGTAAGACTAGGGCTGCCGCTTCTGCTCCTTCTCTGCTACCTATGGAAAACATGGATGCTTCCGAGCTGCTCACACAGGCTGAGGCTTCCTCTCGCCAAGTAAGTAAATTCTGGGTACCCCTGAATTTTCTGTATAGTTAAACCATTCAGGGTCTAAAATTTTTAATTAAATTACCTTGTCTCGCAGATTGCTGGGCGATTCTTCGAGCTGGTTCGGGCTTCCGATAAGCATACCCATGATGTTGAGTCTTCAGCCAAGAGGGAGGTCGCTTATCTGAATAAAGAGCTGAACTTGACCAGGCAGCGGTTAATAAAAATCTGGGGCTGGTGCAGGACCTGGAGAAGAAGGCTGTGGATGCGCGGGCTGAGCATGAGGCTGCTCTAGCTGCAAAGGGTGATGAGGGCAGGTTGATAGCCCGCATCTCGCTCCTTCAGTGCAGGTTGAAGATGGTTAAGGAGGCCAGGGACCTGGGGTTCAGGAACCCCAATTGGGATGTGACCGGATGGGCAGCCAAACTGCGCGAGCTAGGCGCAACCATCCCTGCTGGGTGTGACCCTGAAGCTGACCCTGGAACCAGTAAGGGTACCCCATCCAAGGGCTCTGCCGACCATGCCATGGACATCGGTTAGCCTAAGGAGGGGAATGTGCCAGCCCAGGAGCCCAAGGCAGCAGAGGAGGTACCGGTGGAGGAAGCTAAGGAGACGACCGAGGATGCAGTCTGAAAGTTGGGGGTCATCTTCTTTTTTTTTGTGGTTCTTGTTTAAAAACAATTTTAATTTTCTCCTTGTGATGTGATGCCGGTTGATGTTTCCCGGTTTTTTATTTAATATAATATGCCCCACCCCTGGATTATGAATACAGGGTTTTTGACATGCCCCCATCATGGGCTGGCCGGAGCTTTTCCGGACCCAGGATGGGTCCTTTAATATAACTGCTTTTAGTTACATGATTGTGTTTGTAATATTTGAAAAATATTTGCTAATTCGTGGAATCATTCTAGGGTTTACCTTAGTATTCCTGGGTTGCCTACAGGATTTAGGACTCCTCGTAACTTCAGTAGATTTATTAATGTTTCCTGTCATATGAACATAGCAATTAAAATTAACTAGCCAAGTAGTTAATTTACTTAGGTTTCAACCGTTATGACCCTGGAATAGGTCAATAATCCTGGGCCACTAGGTAATCTTTAAGTTATTTCTGGGGTCATGCCCGGTGCCTTACTGGCGAACTAGGGATTTCCTCTTAGTCGTACTGACTTACTAGGGCATGTCCTCGGAGGCTTAAGTTGGTACATTAGCACCAATCCATCTTGAAAACGCGTTAATCGTTTTAAACCTTAAGGGATCCGCATATGTCCCTGGATTGGGAGGTTGCCACCAATGCTATTAACACGGATGATCCCACAATCCCAAGGTTTCATACTTGGATCACGTGCGTCTCGGGCGAAGCAAAAATTGCCACGTGCGTCCCGGGCGAGGCGTGATAGCCTATATTCGGATGGAGGAAGCTTAGTCCTCAAACCTTAAGAGTGGGTTTAGGCCTTACCCAACACGGAAGTGCGATGGCTAGTCTCAAACTTAGGAGACACATGTTGATTATCCTTGGCTTCTTGAATTATGAGTGCGCTTTGTCCCGTGTACCTTGGATTTTTGACCATCCTGCATTTTGGGTACCCTGAATCCTGGGATACCCTGGATTCTGAGTAACCCAACTGACGAAACATAAATCTTAGTGTATTCAGGGCAGTGAATAACAACTTCAAATAAAATGTGACGTGTAACTGATGTTATTAAATAAATAGTGAAGGTAAAACATATAAGGGAATGAACGCAATAAATTAAGTGAGAGGGACTGACCTGGATTTCCAGCATGAATTTTAAAATCAAACACATACCTGGGTAGCTGAATCCTGGGACAGGAAGCCTTACATGAAATATGCCTTCAAGTGTATTGCATTCCAAGGTCGTGGTAGTAGTTCTCCTTCCATATTAGCTAGCCAATATGCCCCCTTACCAGCCTCGGAATCAATTAGGTAGGGACCTTCCCATTTGGGAGCCAACTTTCCATCCCCTGGATTTGTTGTGTTCTGAAATGCCTTTCTAAGGACTAGATCTCCCACTTTAAACCTTCTGATCCTCACATGCTTGTTGTAAGTCTTAGAAATTCTTTGTTGATACGCCGCCATCCTCCAAGCCGCTTGATCTCTCAGTTCATCCAGGGTATCTAAGTCTTCAACCAGGGATTGATCATTCGAATCCTGGGTCTGACTACTGACCCTGAATGTGGGGACCACCATTTCTGTTGGGATAACTGCTTCAGTACCAAAGACCAAGGAAAATGGGGTTTGGCCTGTGGCGTACTTGGATGTGGTCCTATCTGCCCATAATGCCAAGGGTAGCTCTTCTGCCCATCTTCCCTTCTTCTCTTTCAATATCTTCTTCAAGTTGTTTATTATAATCTTGTTGCTTGATTCAGCCTGGCCATTGGCCTGAGGATGCACTGGTGCTGACGTTATCAACTTTATACCCCAGGATTCA